>JAGSMR010000051.1:7680000-7825000 GCA_029286605.1 Sericinus montela
TAAAGGTATGTACACAAAGGCTTGTCAAAAATAATGCTATAATTTATGCAAGTTTCACAAAGTAGGCTAATTGGATATAAGTTTATGTGCAGATAAATTTGAAAGCAAGCACAGGCAAGACAAGGAAAGGAATTCAAAGCACCTGAAGTAATAGCTTAATCTAAACTCTACAAAATAAAAAGCTGTCTTTGGATAATTACAACCATAATACAGTGGTGTATAATTAGCATCAGAATTAAAATGACAATACTAATTTAATAAATATGTTATATAATGATTTCTTATATTTACGCGAATGCTATTCTCGGATTTTATCGCGTTTTTTAATTCGTTTTTAACAGACTATTTTTTTACTCCCCGACGTTTTGGATGCTTTACAGGATCCGTGGTTCTTCCCGTGGCCACGTGACCACGGATGCTGTAAAGCATCCTAAAACGTTGTTGTTTCGGAAGTTTGTTAAAAACTAATTAAAAAACGCGATAAAATCCAAAATTCGTGTTATTTAATATGTAATATTTCAAATATGGTAGAATCCTAAATGGCAAATCACAATCATCATCGTAGTGGCTCCTAAAATGCAACTGCAACACATAGGACAGTTATGTAGCCAAAATTAGGATATAAAGTCATGGTAGGATTGTGTGATTTAAATTTGAATAGACTCGAGTTCGATCTCCATTGCTCATACCATAGCCCTTTCCACAGTCCGGCCAAGTAAGAATGAGCTTCCTCATTTTGCCTACTACTCAGACTACGAAGTCACGATAGCCAAGTGGATGGGTGGTCGGAATTTCGAGTCAAGAGACCCGATGACAAGCTCGTACCAATGAGTTTTTCAAAATTTTATGTACGAGTTATATCGTCGGCTTAGATAGTGAAACGGTGACGGGTGAGCTTCCTCATTGAGCCTACTATTAAAACTACGAATTCACGATAGCCGAGTGGTTGAGTGATCGGAATTTCGAGTCAAGAGACCCGAGTTCTAACCAATTGGTATGACCTTGCCACCTTTGCTTGGGGGGGTGGTAAGCTCGTACCGAAGGCTTTTTCAAAAACTTATGTACGAATTATATCGTTATGGACATTAAAACTGTGGACATTGAAACGGGCTCATCACCTGTCACGTTGTTTCAAAATATCTTCGGTGAGAGGTGGATCGAAATGACTTAATTGTGTACACCTCTGTCTACACCTGTATTGGGAATGGCGTGAAGATATTTTATTGATTTTTCTCATTTAGCCCGCAGTGAAAAACTATGTTCGGTTCAATAGCAAGTCAGTGGCAACATTTTATATTGAGTAAACATTTTTTTTCTTAAAATGAAACAAGAATATCCTATTAAAGATAACGAAGTTTCTTGTTCTCATTTATTCGAAATTTGTAGAAGCTTAAAACAAAGTGTAATTAGAAACAATTACTTTTTCTTCCATTTTACCCTAATCGGATTACCATCAGTGATAGTTAATAGACTCGGCTTTACAAAATAAGTTTTTATTGCACCTGTTTTGTAAACAGGGACATTACAGAGGTATTCCCAATTAAAAAAAAAAAACAAAAACTGGCTCACGACTTTTCTAATACAGGGGTGGTAAGAAGTCTAAATACTCGTAGTTTATTTTTTGGTCCCAAATTTCACCGGGCTTTACTTTGCGGCGACTTGTCATATGACGAGCCTGTCGGCGTTTTAATATCCCAATCATTAACATAAAGATGACTACGTGTCCCTTTATAGATCTAAGCTTAAATGGCTAACAGAGGCGAACTTCCAGAAATTTTCTTGTTCTTTTCTCGATTTCTTTCATCCTTTTCTAATCTCTTAATTTCAATATCTCTCTTCATCCTTAAATCTAATTCCAATAGTAAGGCCAGTATCCCACGCCATTTCATTTCATTTTGTTTTTTTTGGTAACTTCTTCACAGTTCAAGCTACACTACTACGGAATTTCTAGTCTAAATGACTAGCACCTAGTAGTCCGTGTTTTAAAAGATGATATTTTGGTCTGATATTTTTAGAGATTGCTATCCCCCATCTATTTGGTTGCATTAACAATATTCAAGGCTATTTCTCTTAGTCACCTCTTACGACACCTATAGAAAGAGAGGGAGTGGCAATGTTTTGACACCGTTACCACACGGTCATTTATTTATGTATTATATATTACATACTGAATCTACCAATTTTGCTTTATTATGTCTACCACAAAATTCACCATACTTCTACTGGTAGACAATGCTTATTGGTATTAAGTCCACCTTTTGTAACCTGCTATAAGGAATCGCAATACAGATCTAATAAATTGTTAATAAGTTACAGAAATCTCTTTGAAAGGAGCCTTCCTCATACATGACTGAACTTTTGAGTTTTGTTTAATTTATTGATGTTTATTATTTTAATGATATTATATTTTAACAAAGAGTTAGAGTTGTGTTAAGAATAATTCATGTTTGTTATTTTTTTTTCTTAAAAACGTAAGCGACTATATGCAGCGCGCCAAATAAAAATACAGAGTAGCAGCTGCTGTCAATAAAGCTCTGAGTTGATTTCGAGCGTAAAATTTAATAATGCAATGGATGAGAATATTGCAATATTTATGACGAGATGGAAACGTATTTTTTCACAATGGATACCTAAAACACTCATGCTAATTACATAACGTAATTTGTTATGTAATTAACATGAACGTTTACAACGGACTGTAAAAATCTACTGTCGATGACCTTCCCTGTAAATGAGGGTTTGCCGTAATTTACTACGCTAGGTGTGCGGATTCACAATCGCCAGTATCATAACTAAACACCTCTCACCTTAGATCCTGTAGTCTGCCTTTTATTAGTTAATGGGATTTTAATGGCTCTTTCTTAGTCGTATTTTATGAAATCCACGAGAAAATTACCACAGATGACACATTCTTCAAGCCCATAACGTTAATAACATTGATTACCTGCATGGATGAGTGGTACACCGGTTTTCATGGTGACTTCACCTTTGAAGTCCCGGATCCATTTCCCATTTGGGTCAATGTAAAAAACCTCGTTTTCCACATTGTATCTGGGTTTTGGTATTTTCATAATTTTCGATTGTAACACAGCTATTTAGTACATGCACAACAATTTACAGCACACAAGTATTTCAGCTACTTACTTTTGGGATCCGAGCAATGAATTGATTCCTATGTATGTATGAAGGTCCTAATACAAATTCCGCATACTGAACCACGCACCTATCGTGCAGTGATAGCTGTTATTCATTTTAAATTTTTGATCTAATTTTTGGGTGAAAAATACAGAAATATATGGACTGTATTTTTATCATTGTTCAAAAAATACTCGAAGTAGAATTTACAAAGACGAAATATAGATGCATAATATTACTTACTAATTACACATACATTGATATCAAAGTGAGATGCTAAAGCACTGGAGTTATCGAATCGGAGACAAAAAATACACCACAGCCCCGACCCGACAAAATGTAGAACAATTGGTTTTCTACATTGATCCGTTCGCCATCCGGTCGAACTCAAGAACTCAGAGATGGCGAAACCTTGGAAACCGGTTCGCTGAAATCTTTGATCTATGCTATTCTTTGAAAATGGGTAAGATAGAGATATCAATAATATGTATAAAACATAATATTTTTAAAATTACATTGATATAACGATAAAACTATATAATATATATAATAATGGAAATATTCATGTATCTAATAATATTTAATTAATGGTCTTCGACCCGACAATATTATGTAAACACTTATTAGATACGAAGTGGTAATAATACGAAGTGGTGATAACCAACGAATACTTCTGTTTTAGCGCTTATAATATTATGTAGACATAAAATATACTGACTAGCGACTCGCCAGGCCTCGCGTGGACAGCCAAACGATTTATACGCCTTGCGTTTATTGTCCGATGTACAGAGCATTGTCCGTTGAGCATGATAAACAGAGAGAGAGAGAGAGAGAGAGAGAGAGAGAGTACACTTTATTGCACACCATAAAAAAGATAATATCACAAACATTCTAAACATAAATGGTAGCACAAATCATATATTTAGATTGTAACGTTACGGCTGTTTATCCTCCTCGCAATATAAGAATTTTCAATCTGCATTTTTTTAAAGTAATTATATATAGTTACAATTATCAAATTTTAACAGTACAAACCAAACTTTACAGAACCGCAACACAAAAATTTTATGAATTATTCAATAATCCATTTGCTCCCATAGAGATTGCTTGATTGGAAAAATCTGTAGTTATTAGTTGTGGATTTTTAATTTTATCAATTTTTGAATCACACATTATCCCTTAATATATTTCGCGGGTAGAACCGTTCGCCAAGTGTCACGATCCATATATACCTATTTTGACTGTTTCGAATTTATAATTTTCTTCATACCTTGTTTTAAATACATAGTCTATTGATAACCATCTCTATTTTGAACTCACAGGTATGTGACATGGTAATGAAATTACTTTTTCGGGGGTGCCATTTCATTTATGAAAATAGGTAAGCTATTTGACTAACTACATATGCCACACCTTAATTGCGGAGTTCGTCAAATATCACGATTGTTATATTTGTGGTATGCACCCTATGGAATATTCTACTGTAATTGAACTTAATACAATTGTATTTTTAATTTAACTAAAACTGAAACTGACGTAATACTTTTGAGAAATAACATGATCGTATTTAACTATTAATCCTCACTACTTTTCAAATAACTTTTTTTATAGTTACTTGATTATGCTAGCATTTTCACTCGAATATTTATTTTAAATATTTTTTAGCAAATGTTAGCGGAATAATAATCGCGATAAAATCCCGTTAGAAGTCACGATCGTGGTATCGAGGTGGTCGGAATTGCGTGGCATTAGACCCGAGTTCGATGCCCAGATGGCAGGCTCCAACCAATGGTTTTTTTTAAACTTATGTACGAATTTATCGTTGGCTTTGACATCGAGACGGCGACGGACTCTCTAACTGTCACGTTGTCCCGAAAATATCTTCGGTGGATCGAAAGGACTTAATTCACTAGACTAGACCACTGTCTACCCCTGTTTTGAGAATTGCGTGAAAATATATAAATCCAGACCAAAACCAAGTAAACCGAATGCAGTGTCTACGCTGCGAGATTTGTATCGCCAATTCGCTATCCAAGTATGAGCGATTATCGCAAATATATGGCAAAACAATGAAAAGGATCTGCTTAATGAAGATCTCCAATAGTAACATTTCCAACGGTGGACGTTTTATTAACTAATGAAACATTATTTAACCATTTTTCGTGAGACTAGGATGGTGAGGTAGTAAAATAACTATTAACTAATACATATTCTTTGTATTAGATGCCAAGCTGTCGGACCAATTTTAATGAATTACATTCCATCTCTCCCTTTAAGAAAATTTTCAAAATTGAAGAAGAATGACGCTTTTAATATATGGTACAGGAGAAAAATTCTTGGAATATCGTGTACTGAACTTCGAACCAACTAGTCTATTCTTCAAGAACTCGGCATCAAACAGCGTCTTCAAGAACTATTATATTCAAGAACTCTATCGCGTCTCTCGTCAATCTTCCATTCTTTAAAGCCGCATACTTAACTTTTTCGGGCATTTTTAGAGACGGAGAGCTATGTCTGTGAATCACCTTGTTATATAGAGACAGTTTAGGTGGGTTATTTAATTTGTTTTAAATTCGGATCGAAATGTTTAATTTTTTAATACCAAAAACTTCTGGTTTAATTTCGACAGCATTTAGAGGAAAATAATCAGGTCTTTTCCGATGTTAAGAGTCTTATCGGGTCAGTGGGTATTAGGTTTCAGAAAACCAATGTCGTAATTACAGTCTCGTATTCAGTTTAAAAGGTTCCTTTCTTCCAAAAACGAAAGGAACCTGCGACCTAAATGACTTTCGACTATTCAAGAACAATGAAAGGAGGTCCTTTTATATGTTTAAAAAAATCTACCGCCTTTATATCACACAAAGTAAGGACTTCGGGGCTATGATTTATAACAAGCTCAATTAATAATAATGACTTTTAAATAAGCATTCATAAAATCCACGGTCGTAAAACGAAGAACCCCTTTCTTTGGAAGCGTTCAAAGGTAACAATCATAAATGTCTTGGAGTCTCCTCAGAAGAGCCCATTTATTCACGAGGATGGATATAATAACTTTCCCTGGTTTATGTTTACAATTCTATCAGATTTTATAGCTCCAAATTTAACTAGGAATTAAATCAAATTAAGTTTGTTCTCTTTGTAAATGATCATTCCATTCTACAATTTTAAAGAGACTAATTGGAACAAATCGTTATACTTGCACAACTGAGATTGCTTGTTAGCCGTATCGAAATTTCGATACAATGCAATTATTTTGTTTCGTGTACTTTGACGTTATAAGAAACTTTAAATAATTTTCCGTGATATGATTTTTATACTTAAATTAATTGTACACTTTTACACATAGTCACGATAGCCGAGTGGTTGGGCGATCGGAATTTCGAGTCAAGAGACCTGAGTTCGATCCCCAGGTGGCGGTTCGTACCAATAGGTTTTTCAAAAAACTTATGTACGAATGACATCGTTGGCTTGGACATAAAGACGGCGATGGGCTCACCATCTGGCACGTTGTCCCGAAAATATCTTCGGTGAAATGGTGGGTCAAAGGGACTTAATTGTCTAGACTAGATCTCTGTCTACCTTTACATATTGTTTTTTTTAATTGCATATTTCAACCGCCCGATTTCATGTTACTGCTGCCTAAAGATATTAACTATATCCTGCAATCTTTTGAAGCCAGAATCACTGTCACACGGTTATGGGGTCGTGTATCAACATTAAGTACATCAGTTATATTTTTTCTACAGATATTTTAAATAAGTTACTATAAGCACTTTAGAAGAAATATAAATTTTTAACAGCATAAGTCGCGCGGTGCTGAGTTTGGTTATATGTACACAGGATAGGAGGCTCTCCAGGTAAATATACATATTTACACACATATCAGCATATTAAAGTCCACTGCAGGACATAGGCCTCTCCCATAGGGACGATTTTCGATAATCACAATTATTCAAAATTCGATAAATTCAAAATCCGAAAATCGTGTTATTTAAAATGTTTTTAAGATTATTAAAATGTGTTAACTTAGAAAACAGGTTGTGGAAATAATATCATTAACATATGGAACCATGTTTTATTTACAATGATCAACATTATTAATTATTATTATTAAGATTACAATATTTAAAGTTACTTTTATTAATAATTACTTTTACATTCCAGCAATAAAGGTAAAAATGCTTTTTTTACTATGCACCGAAGACATTTTTGGGGACAACGTGTTTGGGGACAACGTCACCATCTTTATATCCAAGCCAACAATATAAATCGTACATATATTTTTGAAGAAACCCATTCCGATCGAATTCCGATTACCCAACCACACGGCTATCGTGACTTTTATAGTATATAGTACCTGACTTTAATATTAATAGTACATGATTATCAATTCAATTCAATTCAATCGGTTTATTAGCTAGAAACATTGTATACAAAAGAAAAATATCTTCACGCCATTCCCAATACAGGGATAGACAGAGGTGTACTCTAGACAATTAAGTCCCTTCGACCCACCTTCCACTGAAGATGTTTTTGGGACAAAGTGACAGGTGGTGAGCCCGTCGCCGTCTTTATGTCCAAGCCAACGATATGAATCGTACATAGTTTTTGAAAAAACCCTTTGGTACGAGCCTGCCACCTGGGAACTGAACTCAGGTCTCTCGACTCGAATTTCAATCACCCAACCTATCATGACTTTTAACAGTCTATACAAGAGTAAAATTGTATAACAAAAAGATAAAAAATGTTTGTCAATAACCAAAATGCAAATATAAAGTTCATTAGGTAGTATTTTATTTGTTACCATAATTAAGATAACATTTAGAGAAGATAATATTTAACAGCTGAAATAATAATTGTTAAAAACAATCAACTATACGAATACGTTAAAATTAATAAATTAAAAAATACATTAAATACATTAAAAAAAGAAACAATAGAAAATGGTAAAAAGTCAATGGTTTAAAAAGACATTTAATGATATTATTATAATAATTGTAATTATTATAATAATATTATTAATATGATAATTATAATTATTATATAATAATAATATAATTAATAATATTATTATTATTAAAATAAAATTATAATAATAATTCATAATTCTTATATTACCTCATTGTATACGAACTTAAGGCGATATACGAAATAAATTATGATGTCAAATTTCTTTTTATATCTACAGACAAAATGTATTAGAGCTAATACGAACATAAAGTAGTTTCTTATTTATATGAGCGTTATGTTCG
Source organism: Sericinus montela (assembly GCA_029286605.1). Lineage (NCBI taxonomy): Eukaryota > Metazoa > Arthropoda > Insecta > Lepidoptera > Papilionidae > Sericinus > Sericinus montela. The sequence continues at coordinate 7,688,388 of JAGSMR010000051.1, forward strand.
ATAAAACTTTCATTACATTTAAAAAGTTTTGTAATAAATATTCAAGCTTGTGAGCGTACGCCACTCATTGCTAATTTGTTCTTACATAGTAAATAAGTTCGTGACGTCAAAATTCATGGAAAGATCAGTTGCACAGAATAAATAATAATACTTAGAAATAATTTATAGATATAGTAATGCCATTTTGTATAGAGATTCTGCCATTTGGGTATACTAACAAATATTGACCTACTAAAAAGGCCCACATATGCAAGATTAAGTACAATTTCAATGAAAATAAAAAATTAGACAAGCAAGATCCGCCAACAGTCACATAGTCCAAATCGCAAGATATCCGGTACTGCGATCTCCAATCTATTTATATAATAATAAATAAATACATACATAGGTAGTGATAATATCACATACATTACTCTGATCCCCAAGTAAGTACCTACGCTTTTGTTACGAAATCGGAAACAATGAAGGTACCACCAACACCCAGACTAAGAAAATGTACATTGTACGGTTTTGTGCATTGACCCGTCAGGGAATGGAACGCGGCACCTCAGAGCATAAAACCGTGTTCATATATAAGGATTTTAGAATTAAAATTTAAAAAAAATTAAATTAAATATCTTCCCGCAATTCCCAATACAGAGGTAGACAGAGGTAGACTAGATAATTAAGTCCCTTTGACCCGCCTTCCACCGAAGATATTTTCGGGACAACGTGACAGGTGGTGAGCCCGTCGTCGCCTTTATGTTCAAGCCAACGATTAAATTCGTACATAAGTTTTTGAAAAAACTCATTGAAACTGCCACTTGGGGATTGAACTCGGGTCTCTTAACTCGAAATTCCGATCACCCAACCACTCGGCTATCCTGATTTAAGATTTTAGAATAATTTTGTATAACCTTTTCTGCTTTAAAAGCTCTCACGTAACCTACAGAGAGGTGATCCTCTTGTAGAATAGGTCTTGCAGTTGTGCAACGTTAAAAAAAGCCTGTACGGATTTAAGTTTACATGCACTGCGAGCTACAGGAAAAAGTTAAGAAAAAGAAAATTTTGTGACAATGTACTGATACTCACTGTCTTTATATTTGTGTATTTTTCACCCAAAAGTGTCTTTAAATTTTATTTTTTATAACAAAGGTCAGCATGGCTTTCATGTCAAAAAGTTTTCAAAAATATACATATTCCACAAATTTTTTCAATTACATATTTGTAGTTTTTTTTTTTACTTATCATTTGTAACATTATTTTATATCTTTACTTTTATTTTTAATCTATAACACGCTTTACATGCTATCCTTGAGAACTATAACCGAATTCCACGTAAACACATAAGTTTCTTGACACTTATTACCTCTTAAACCGGAAGATAAAAGTTGTGTTTTCCAGCCAAAAATGGATAAAAGCATGCCCCAATATTTAACATACCATATGATTTTTATATATAGAAGAAATATTAAGAAAAATCTTTAATTTCATTTATTCGTCATTCATTATAAAATTTTTCTTTTGAATTCCTTAAAAAAATTTGAATACCTTTGTTTTGTCTTACGAAATATTTGGTATGCTCCAAATATGTGAATGTGATGATAGTAGATCTGTTACACAGAATATTATATATTACGTGTCATAGCTCTCCTATAAAGTACGTGAGGTATTCATAAAAATATTTTTACGAGACCTTATTGCGTATAATATTTGTTGCAAAGAATTTATTCAACATAAAATCAGATAAGAAGACATTCTTTCTAAATAAATTAGATCAAAAGCATTTCTTTTTGAAATAAAACAAACATAAAATGGAACTTAATAATCTTCGGGACTACGGGACGGGTAGTGGCCTTGTCGCCGTCTTGGTACGTGCCTGCCACCTGGATCAAACTCAAGTCTCTTGCCTCGAAATTCCGACTATCCTATCGGCTATCGTTACTTCAATATTTTTATATGAAGTATTAAGTATTTTCTAACGGTGGCTTGGACACTAAGGTGGTGATAGACATACCACCTGTCACGTTGTCTCAGCCCAAATAGTATTCGATGAGAGAAGGGACGAAAGGACTTAATAATATAGATCTTTATGTAAACCATTATTGGTAAATAGGTGTTGATAAGAATTTTTTTACTTATTTTTAAGCTCTATTGGTGGTGCATATCTTATCCATAAGGATTTTCATCGATGTCTTGATTCTTGGATATATGTGTTTCTAATATGTTGGAACTTGTATATAATCCTTTTTAATAATAATTTCTACCTTACTTAAAGGCGGCGCGATCTAGTTAAAACTAGTGATAGTACGTTATTAATGAAGGCAGTAGTTATAAATGGAACGACGGCTAAGCGTGTAGTCTAAAATGCAAATGTGCTTGAAACTGTTTATTTACAAGTTAATTTGCATGGAAAAAGTAACTATACTAATGACTGACTGGATGTTAAGAGAAAGTAATAGATGTACATTAAAAAAAAAATGTAAAAAATTGAGAGAAAACTAAACGTGAAGCTATGGTTTAACCGCGGGTGTGGCCGTGGTATACCAGTGGTTAGGACACTCGCTTTGATATGAAATACAGGTTCGATCTCAGGACCGGCGGCCCTAAAACCTAATAGCGGTTTTAATTGGTGAACAGCGATGGGCTGATCACCAGTCACGTTGGTATTGTCTCGTTGTTCCAAATAAGCTCCAATGACAATGGTAATCACTTACCATCACGTGAGCCACCTGCTCGTTTGCCTCCATTTTCTATAAAAAAAAATCTATATACCCGTTAAAGTATGTACTTATTTAAAATTTAAAACCAATACTGGCGCTCATTTTTCGTAGTTTTACTCAAACTAAAAGGGTTAAGTAAGTAGTCCAGTTATATAAGAGTTTACATTAAAAATGTAACACTAAAATATTTAATTGACTCAGGCGTTACCGCGCTCTGCGGTCGCTCATCTTAAAAACACGTGCCGCGTTATCGGTGGTGTTATATGTTACCTGGTTTGAGTGTAGTGTTGGTGGTGCTGCATACAGTGGAATTAGTCCATGCATCTGTGGGAGGGAGGGTGGTGCTCTTCTTCTCTTCGGACCAGGTAACATATACCTTTTTATATTTGCATGCGGAGGGTTGCGAAGTAATTTTTTCAACAACAACTAAAATATGTTAAGTGCCTCTCGAAAGTGACACCGAAAACGCACGTTTTTAAAAGGATTCTAGTTGGACCTATTAGAATAATTAATAAAAAAAGTTCAAGAACTCGACAGTACGCGTAGCGAGGATTCCGTATCATTTTAGGATACAAAAAAATAAAATATCTTCACGCAATTCCCAATACAGGGGTAGACGGAGGTCAAGTCTAGACAATTAAGTTCCTTTGACCAGGTGGACATTCGTACATAAGTTTTGAAAAACTCATTGGTACTGCCACCTGGGGATCGAACTCAAGTCTCTTGCCTCGAAATTCCGACCACCCAACAACTCGGCTATCGTGACTATATTTTCATAGTCAACTATTTTAGGACACGATAATTTTAGGACACGAATTCAGATTAAGGATTTCCTTTGAGATTTCCTCATTTGTAAAATATTACATTCCATGGATATGTAATTATATCTGTATTTTATATGAAGTATTAAGTATTTTCTAACGGTGGCTTGGACACTAAGGTGGTGATAGACATACCACCTGTCACGTTGTCTCAGCCCAAATAGTATTCGATGAGAGAAGGGACGAAAGGACTTAATAATATAGATCTTTATGTAAACCATTATTGGTAAATAGGTGTTGATAAGAATTTTTTTACTTATTTTTAAGCTCTATTGGTGGTGCATATCTTATCCATAAGGATTTTCATCGATGTCTTGATTCTTGGATATATGTGTTTCTAATATGTTGGAACTTGTATATAATCCTTTTTAATAATAATTTCTACCTTACTTAAAGGCGGCGCGATCTAGTTAAAACTAGTGATAGTACGTTATTAATGAAGGCAGTAGTTATAAATGGAACGACGGCTAAGCGTGTAGTCTAAAATGCAAATGTGCTTGAAACTGTTTATTTACAAGTTAATTTGCATGGAAAAAGTAACTATACTAATGACTGACTGGATGTTAAGAGAAAGTAATAGATGTACATTAAAAAAAAAACGTAAAAAATTGAGAGAAAACTAAACGTGAAGCTATGGTTTAACCGCGGGTGTGGCCGTGGTATACCAGTGGTTAGGACACTCGCTTTGATATGAAATACAGGTTCGATCTCAGGACCGGCGGCCCTAAAACCTAATAGCGGTTTTAATTGGTGAACAGCGATGGGCTGATCACCAGTCACGTTGGTATTGTCTCGTTGTTCCAAATAAGCTCCAATGACAATGGTAATCACTTACCATCACGTGAGCCACCTGCTCGTTTGCCTCCATTTTCTATAAAAAAAAATCTATATACCCGTTAAAGTATGTACTTATTTAAAATTTAAAACCAATACTGGCGCTCATTTTTCGTAGTTTTACTCAAACTAAAAGGGTTAAGTAAGTAGTCCAGTTATATAAGAGTTTACATTAAAAATGTAACACTAAAATATTTAATTGACTCAGGCGTTACCGCGCTCTGCGGTCGCTCATCTTAAAAAACACGTGCCGCGTTATCGGTGGTGTTATATGTTACCTGGTTTGAGTGTAGTGTTGGTGGTGCTGCATACAGTGGAATTAGTCCATGCATCTGTGGGAGGGAGGGTGGTGCTCTTCTTCTCTTCGGACCAGGTAACATATACCTTTTTATATTTGCATGCGGAGGGTTGCGAAGTAATTTTTTCAACAACAACTAAAATATGTTAAGTGCCTCTCGAAAGTGACACCGAAAACGCACGTTTTTAAAAGGATTCTAGTTGGACCTATTAGAATAATTAATAAAAAAAGTTCAAGAACTCGACAGTACGCGTAGCGAGGATTCCGTATCATTTTAGGATACAAAAAAATAAAATATCTTCACGCAATTCCCAATACAGGGGTAGACGGAGGTCAAGTCTAGACAATTAAGTTCCTTTGACCAGGTGGACATTCGTACATAAGTTATTGAAAAACTCATTGGTACTGCCAACTGGGGATCGAACTCGGGTCTCTCGACTCGAAATTCCGACCACCCAACAACTCGGCTATCGTGACTATATTTTAATAGTCAACTATTTTAGGACACGATAATTTTAGGACACGAATTCAGATTAAGGATTTCCTTTGAGATTTCCTCATTTGTAAAATATTACATTCCATGGATATGTAATTATATCTGTATTTTATATGAAATGATTTTAAAATTATACATATACATATATTTTTGTTTTTTTTTTTTACCATAACGTCTTTGATAAATTATATGATATATGAAAAAAATATGTTTTACTTGTCTCTAAAAATCAACCGGCAAAACCGTCTTCTGTTTATCGAAATATCGAGTTTTTTCTCGGACTAGATTTGAAAAAACTAAGGTCTGAAGAACTGAGTCAACGGCTTAATATAATACCATTGATATATGCTTACATTGCAAAATATTTATCAAAACAATTCGCGCATAAACATTGCATCATATTTATCATACAAATATTTGCCTCTTAAAAACTTATAAACACGTACTCTATCGCTAAACTTCCTAATTTAACATTTCTCATATAAAATATCTCAATGACTAATAACAATTATTGTTACTATGGTATGATTTGTATTGTTTCTATTTTACCTTATTATATTATTTTATTTTAGTATGAAAATCTAAATTGGAATAGTTATTGAACGAATAAACAGCTGAATAAAAGTATAAATGTTATAATCATCTTTATTTATAAGTAGTATAGGGTTTTAACAGTAATTTCACTGAAAATTAAGAACCTGAAACGATTAGAGCAGGTGTCTACGTATAATAAATAACAAAAAGTATTCTTCGGCATAACCCTTCCGAGCATATTTATTCGCAACCTCTCTCAATTTTATTTGAAGCACAGGCTGGACGCTCATAATGGCTGATATGCTTTGAATATTTTGTGCAATGTTTATGTTTAGCTGGTAAGAATTTTTCTAGGGAAAATGTCGAAAAATATTAAATAACCGTACAACGTTACCTTAGCTAACATGTATTTAAAGTTTTCTCCTCTACTTTTGATGCAAAAACGTTAATGTATTCCTATTTTAATAAAGTTTTCTTTCGTTTGTTTTTATTTTTGTTTTTTTTTAAAATATACATACGTATGATGTTTCTACTGTTTGATCACGGAGTGGTGTATTAGTGCAATAAATTATACCTTTTTTCTATTTTCTTTTAAAAAGTAGACTTTGGTTCAGACATGTTGCGTTTTTTTTTCGATTTTTTGTCCGGGATTTGGATGAAAAAAAAAGCTTTGAGTACATTCAATGGTAATTGAGGACTGCAGCTCACGGTCCACTACTGCAAGACATACATATGCATTATCCCTTGAAGAAAAAGAATACCTACCTTATACCCCGTAAATTCATCCTATGTATACACTATATTACGATAACCGCGTGGTTGGGTGATAAATTCGAGTCAAATCAAAGACCCGAGTTCGATCCGCAAGGCTTGTACCATCCGATAAAGTACATCCGATAAATAATAAGTAATAATAAATAAATAATAATAATACATCATACCCTGTAAACACACTACATACATTTCAACCCTGTACACAATAGCTGTTATAATGCTTTTTATCAACAGAAATGGTTACTAGGCCCAAACGATTCCTACGCAGAGAAGGGTCTTTATATAGCCTTATCAGCTTCTTCTCCATTTATAAGCCATTTGACGACATTTGATTTGATTCAAAATTAGAAACTGTCAATTGTTTTACCATAAAAATTAGTAAAATAAGTCACGATAGCCGAGTTGATGGGCGGTCGGAATTTCGAGTCGAGAGACCCGAGATCGAACACCAGGTGGCAGTACCAATGAGTTTTTCAAAAACTTATGTACGAATTTCATCGTTGGCTTGGACATAAAGGCGGCGTCGGGCTCACCACCTGTCACGTTGTCCCGAAAATATCTTCGGTGGAAGGTGGGTCAAAGGGACTTAATTGTCTAGACTTGACCTCTGTCTACCCCTGTATTAGGAATTGCGTGAAGATATTTATATTTATTTATAAAAATTAGTATAGGCAATAAAAGATGTAAGTTATCGTCTGTATTGTAATTACTGCGTATATATAACACCTACTTTCTTGTTGTGGGTGTAAAGACGCGACTAAGTAAAAAGAAAATACAATTGGCAGCTGACATACGGCGGGTTAATCCGCTCGCGAAGCTTGGCGATTATCCCTTACGTGAGAGGCCAACGTACTGCAGAGGACTTTTACGGGCTGTTTTTTATTTATCTAAAAGCCGTTAAAGCAGAATGAATAACACACACACACACACACACACACACACTTCTCCATTAACAATATTTGTAGGATTCATTTTTTTACATGTATGGACTTAATTTCCGCAAAATTTTTATTTAAGGTAAAAGGCAGAGTCAAGTTTTCTTTTTGTTGTTAGTAATTTACTTATAACTTGATAAACAAGATCGTGGCTGTTTTTATATTCCCCGTTCTGGATAGACAGACGTTTATATAAGTCTTTTGTACCACCTTTAAAGACTTCCTATCACATTGTAGCTAAACACTAATATCAAATGAGACATAAAGAGTTACAAAATTGTTTCCCAAATATTCTTCAGTGGAAAGTGGGTCGAAAAAATTTCATTGTCTAGACCTCTATCTATACCACTATCAGAAAATGCTTGTAGTTATCAAAAACCTCAGTGACATCGTCAAAATCATTAAGGGAGTATCGCCTTATCCTCAATCCACAGCTAGAACTAATTTTACTTAAAATTGCTATTTTAAATAGCTCCATAGCACAAAATGTGTTAAACGATTATGGGCACCTAGTTTGTTGTTAGCTGTAGAATAAAACATTAACTACGAATAAAATAAGAGATACTCGTACCGCTGCCATACACCAGTGGAATGAAATAAATTTAATGGAATAAGGAAAGTAGTATATAAATAAGAAATTAATCAAAAATAGCCAGCACTCAGCAAAAAAAAATCGATCATGGAACGTGGTATTGAAATTAAGTCTCTCGATTAATAAATTTCCAAGCCAACACTGTGGCTCGTACCAATTAGGTTTTAGAAACTAATATATAGACAATACATAAATATATTCAAAGGCAGGGACAACATCACATCATTGTCCGGACATATACATATATACACAAAGTAAGCAGCTTACGCACTCGAGTTATGGGATCAGAAACAACGAATGTACCAACTAAAGAAAATGTAGAAAGAGTGTTTTCTACATTGATCCGACCGGGAATTGAACCCGGGACCTCAGTTCCTACCAAACCACTAGTCGACGAAGGTGGTCAAGTACGATAATGTATGATTTGTACAATCTTGATCACAAGGACGGTGATATACTCACCATCCACCATTCAAGTGGGTCCAATAATGCGATTTAATGTACCAAATCTCCAGTCCTCTGACCACACCAGTTGAGGTAGATTATTTATTTGATCTATTATTACCTACCACAAAGAGGATCGCAACCAACTAAGGCTGTCAAAGGTGCGTTTAATTTTATCATTAAAAACGTTTGCCTCAATAATCTTAATATGGCGTAACATAATTGAACCCAATTTTTACCGACAAAGAACATCGTACGTGATCTTAATTAAAATTTTTATGTGTTCACGGTTTGCCATCAAGTATGGTGAACGGAAATCGGCGTGGGTGACAGGTGTTCCACATGACGTAACCGCTTGTTACGTGTCAAATAATGTGAGATCATTGTCTGTCTAAAAGTCCTTTTGAAAGAATCACTTCTATTCCTTTGAAGTATGTGTCGTTCTATTTCTTCCAATCAATTTTCAATGTCGCAATATTGGGGAAACGAGTCTGTGAACAAAAGTTATATACAAGCGTAAATCATAAGACATTTGGTGAAATCTTTTTTAACAAAAATTCTACATAAGATTGCCACTTAAAATTTTATTCAATATGTTACCGTAAAATGTTTGTTGCTTATAAATATTTCCAAGATTAACTGATGTTTTAACCGTTTATCAAAATTTCAATTGAGTTCTTAGAATAAAGATCATAATCTTTTAATGCAAATGAGTATTCCGTAATTAAATTCCGAAAGAGGAAGTGAGTATAAAATGGCATTAAATTAAATTCTTAATTTCATTACTATTCACAGTGGTCAACTGATGTAAATTTTCGACGCAAGAATATACAACCCCTTTGTTCCCGTGGGTGCATAGCATAACTATATCAAGAAGTTTCAAATCGTTACTAAGCAGACCGGTTACTGGAAGCTGAATCTACGCCGTATTGAAGGTCTGCTGCGTCTGGTACTATTATCACGAGTTTGCATGCCAGGAATGGCGATTGTGTTAATTCCGGATTCGATTCCTGGACTAGGGAATATTGCAAACCACTTTTCCACCATTTCTCTGGTACTGATGTTTGTGCTAAGATAACTTCGTTGTTTCCGATTCCATAACTCAAGTGCTTTAGCTAGTTACTTTGGGATCAGTGCAGTATATCTGTTTATATACGTACTTATTATTATATATTTTCCTTGATATAATTCAAATTGATTTCGGATAGAAATTCCTCAAATATTTAATCTAAAGCACTGGAACATTTGACAATTGTATTGACTAGGCAGTCAATAAGTGTCACGTATATAATGTGCGTAGTGAGACGTGCACATGTCAAGTCACGTCCCAAATAAATGGATCCTTGAACATGCGAACGTGAGAGAGATTCTAGAGCATTGAAAATAGAAGTTGATTATTCAAATTCACATGTTTAAATAGGTCAAGTTAAAGAGGAAATATTGACCATTTGTTTTTTGATATCAGCGTAATAATATTTCGCCCCTACTCGTTTCGTGGATGTTACAAGAGACAACTAAGAAAATAAACTTGAAAACAGGACTGGCTACCAATAGATGGCGGGATATCTCGTAAAAAGCTAGCCTAAGATTAAGCAAGAACCGGTAAAAGATAGTACTTTCTAAAGTGTGAGATACGCGATACATAATCGCCACGATTGGTTAGCAAGCTACCCGTATGGGACCGGCCTATTCCCTACAAAGAACTTTTACATGGCGACATATTTCATAAAAACATGCGTTGTAATGTATCTGAAAGTCCTGCTGAAAGTTTTTTTTAACTAACCCCGTCCCTAATGTGGTTCCTCTGAAACTCCATAGGTGTCCTCTTTTTTAATTTTATTGATTTTATCAGTTGTATAATATTTCACACTTTAATAGTACAATATTTTAAAGAAATATACGGATAAAGTAATGATATCGTATCTAATTAAACAAAAGAGAAAAAAGTTAAAATTTCAACTGCCACGGGCGGGATTCGAACCCGCGACCTTCGCCGATCCGTGGCGACGCTCTTACCTCCGAGCCACCGTGTCTTACACGCATCAGTAAAAATTTTAAATCTGTATTCTCTTTTATTACTTATGCATTTAATCACATAAAAGTTCAGCATAAAATGCTTTAAAAATCAATAAAATTGCATGATCTGTATCTAGTTAACATTTAATGAAAAAAATTATGAAACCGTTTATAGTGCAGAATGAGTTAAAACTTTTTTTTATAGGGAAGGGAGGCAAACGAGCTGGTGGCTTATGTGTATGGTAAGTGATTACCGCCGCCCATGAACATCCGCAATACCAGAGGCAGAGCAGATCCGTGGCCAGACTATGAGAAAGGTATTGGTTCTTTTCTTGAAGGTCCCTAAGACGAATCGCAGCAACTAAAGATTTTTTTAACAATTTTCTATGATCAAGAAATGAATAGCTACATAGAAATATGGATATTTTTCATTTCTCGATAATGTACAAAAGAGAAAATTGTATTTGCATCGCGCATAATGCAATATTTGCATAATGCACTGAATGCTGAGTGCCTATCTATTTATGTAAAGGTTTTTGAAATATAAGAATAAAGTTTCCAATTTTGTCTATTCGTATATTATTATATGACTTCAGGACATAAAAAAGCTACGGCCTGTAAATGCCCACTGCTGCGCAAAGGCCTTCTCTCAAATATTCGAGTTCGTGTTAGACTATACATGTCCTCATGTCTGAAATAATATATAGTATTTATTTTTATTTCTTAGATGAGCAGGTTTCCACGATTTTTTCCTTTACCGCCGAGTACGTGGTAAAATGCAGCATTTAAAACTACTTTTAACAATGATATTTGTACTGGTGGCGTATGAAGCAAGCGCCCTGATCAAGGCTACCACGGCTTTTACTAGGCTAAAACGTCTCATAAGCCTCTACCATATGGAGTATTTTCCATAATCGCCATCTTAAGATTGGCGAAAATTTACGTAAATAAAATGTACATAGAATATTATAGAACATTAGAATATAAAGAAGGTACCACAAACACTCAGACCCGAGAAGATGTAGAGAAAGTGTTTTCTACATTGATCCGGCCGGGAATCCAACTCGGAACCTAGAAGCTGTAACCTCGGAGGTGGCGACTCCATGAAAACCGGTGTACGATACTCGTCCACGGAGGTCGTCAAATTACGAAACAAATTTAAGTACGGACAGCAGCGTTTGTGGAATTTGATTTCAGTATATTCTCCTAAGAGAATCTTGCTCCTTCTTTGATCTGATTTTTCGGGTTATATCTGATTTCAAATCAACACCTACTGTCTTAAAACCATCACTCCATCACATAATTGGCACAGAGATCTACACAAAATTTGTATAAACAGACTCACTGGAACGATAGGCGTGCAAATAAGAGAAAAGTCTGGTGCTTCGATTGCCGGTTCGGTCATTAAAAATGGCGTTGTAAAGGAAGGGATCGTAAATTACTTCTACTAATGTACTAAATGTTTTCTATAAAATAAAAAAAATCTCGTCATAAATTATAACAAAAATAATAAATTAACAACCGAAATCTATAACTACGACTTCATAGAAATTTAATATCAATATTTGTATACATACCTCAGTTTATAACAGTTCTTTCTTATTCATTTTTAGAAGTACTTAGTGAAGTATAAATAAATCAAACATATCGGTAAACAAGGTTATAAAGACGTTATAACAAAGAAAGCTATAAGATAAAAATTGTCTAGACATAATTCTTGGCAGACTACTTGAAAATAGCATTATAGTTCTTACTTATGAGAAGCAAAAACACTGCTGAGATAGTCTGAACACGCTTTCTCAAAACATATTACTTTTACTTTATTCATAATAATGTAGGTTTACGACATAATAAAACTATAATATCACTCGTATTTGTATAAAGTGCAAAGTACCACAATAGCGGTAAGCCCATTTTTATGATTCACGTCTAACTTTTTAAGAAGGTGTATATGGTGAGCTTTTATTTCTGTGTAGACGTCATGTATGTATGTGACGATCATATGAAACAGTCGATAACTGTATTACCAGACGAATTATTATCCTGTATGCAAATTTCAGTGATTCGAATTTCATCTTTTCGTAGTCAATGCTTTTTTATTATATTTTTATTTGCATTAAGCTCTCTAATAGTCACAATAGCCGAGTGGTTGGGTAGTTGGAATTTCGAAACGAGATCCGAGTTCGATCGCCTGGTGGCAGGGACGTACCAATGGGTTTTTCAAAAAAAAAAACTTATATACGAATTATATCGATGGCATGGACATTAAAAAGGCGACGGGCTCACCGCCTGTCACGTTATCCCGAAAATATCATCGGTGGAAGGTGGGTCAAAGGGACTTAATTGTCTAGACTAGACTAGGGAATTACGTGAAGATATTTAATTTTTTTTAATCCTCTTTGCAGCAGGCCTAGATGGGACGAGGTAGGCAAAAGGGTTACGACTCTCTACACGATGCAGTTATGAGTAAGGAAATTTCGTGAGTTGTTGGATGCAAGTGGTTCAGGACTCTTCTGTTTGGTAAAATTTGGGGCAAACCAGTTGCTCACAATGAATGCCTCGTAGGCTTTATAGAAGAAGAAGAATAGTAAAGAAAGAGAAAAACAAAGGAAATTCTGTTCAACGTTGTAGATTTGATTTCGTTTACTTTATCCTTATTTTTCTTATAACTTTGAACCAGGGTTTCAAGACACGTTTTTCTCTAAAATGTTCAAAAATTGCATGTATATAAAAATTTAATTCCTCAAATCGTTCAAGCCTAGAACATACAGACACCAGCTGTTGCATGCGCTCAAAGCACACAATGCAAACACAAACCCGGCGTAAATTCTATTTCATTGTTATCCTTTAAACAAACAAGATACTGTAACGATATTGAGATTCTGGATTATATCGAACCTTTAATTTTTATCGAAAATACTTTTTACATTCTTTTAACTTTCTGTGTACCTGTGTTCATACAGAAATGTAATTGAATTAATTAGAAAAAAGTCTCGTTTTTCTTCAAATTTATATACCTACGGATATTCTTTCGCCAATTTCTTCTCCATCAGAGGAATCTAATTAAGACACGGTGGTAGGTTAAAAGTAAAGACTTTTCGCATGTAACATTTATGTTCCAGAAATTAAATACAGAATTTGATTTTGAATCGAACCCAAATATTTTATTAAAGGTGTATTAGTAAAGGCGATTGGTTTTGAAATAAATATTACTTCATTATTTCATTGATATGCATATTAGATTAAAAACTTATAAACATATACGATCTTTGCTTAAAACATTAAAATGTAAATAAAAACAGACTTTCATTGACAATAGCATTTTCAAAAAAAAAAAAGTATCCATACGTTAAATAAAAAAAGAGAAAAGTATTTATTTGCGACCACAAGACAAACATTACATTAACATGTTACAAGAAGTATACGTAATCACTATTGTCAATGATCGAAGATGATTTGTGTACATGACATTATAGTCTACGATCTTCACACTAGGCGAACCTGTATCGTGAAGACCAAAACTAAATGAATTGTCATGATTTTAGGTTTGTGCAATCCTACTCTATATAAAGTTTATCAAGTCTCACACTTCTCGGCATATGTAATTATTTAAAGAAGGGTGCGATGTTTCTTCAAATATTGATATATGGAAAATATGAATGAGATCTGTTATTTAAGTTTGAGTAGTTATTATACTAATAAAATATAGCTTTCAATACTTTGTATATAGTAAACCAAAACGGCTGCTTCTGCTTGATCTAGATCGTAGGGCGAGTTAGGCAACCGTAAGGAACATACTTGTGTACTACTTACTTATATACTTACATAAGTAAGTAGTTCATAAGTATGTTCTTATATACTTACATACTTATCATGCTTTAGCTACGTAGCTACTTATCAGAGCAATGTACCTGATGTTTCCTTGTAGTAGATAAATAAATAAAATACACTATGAATCTTTAAAAAAATGTGTGTAAATATGTACTACTACAAATATATAAAGTAACTTACAATCCGAACTAGATCATAGGTTCTTTTGTCATTATTTATTACCGATAATCCAATGAAGGGCAATTCAGAGCATATTGATTTGTATCAAGAACGTTGTATTTGGATTCGTTCATTAAATTTCAAGTATGTAGAAAAACCTTTGAGTAAAAGTAGTTGACAATGATGAATAACGAATTTTTCTATGGTGAAAATCATTTTTTCATCCGAACCCTTAACTGAAGTTATCAAATTAAATCTTTTCCCGTTGCTAAAAATTTAAAATGCATAATATTTTGAGATTATATTCCCTAATTTAGTATTGTAATGTGTAAAATAAAAATTATTCTTAAGTACAATTAGTTGAAACAGTAGTGTGATTATAATCAACAACTATAATTTACTAAATAAATGAGAGTCATGATAGCCGAGTGAGAACTCCGAATTCTAGTCCAGAGACCCGAGTATTATCCACAATGAGTTTTTTCAAAACTTAAATAAGATTTATATCGATAGTATGGCTTGGACATTGAGACGGGGTGAGAGGCTCACCACCTGTCACGTTTTTCCAAAAAAATGGATCTGTCTCTGAAAGGTGGGTTGAAAAGACTATTATTTTGTCAAGACCTCTGTTTACCTCAGAGTTGGGAATATCGTGAAGATATTAAAAAAAACTGAAGTAAACCTATAGTTTTTTCTGTACTTAAAATATCTTTTAATTTAATAAAGGGCTTTAAACAACTAAGAAATACAAACGCTTCTAAGTCGCGTACATATACTGTATTAGGAGTTATAGGGAATCTAATAGTATTTAGATTTTTCTTCAGATATTCTTTCAATTCTTTTTATCCAACTCACCCGGGAGGCGATTAGAAGAGTACGTAAAACTTTATTGGTGCGTTCATATTAAAAAAAATGTGAACGCACCAATATGGTCTTACTTAGATATACCTCAAAATCTTAAGATGAAAAAAGCAATGTTTTTCCGAGTATGTTACCAGTAATAAAACATGGAAGCAAAGCCTGGTGTTAAACTGATGTATTAAGAATCTAAAAATTGCCCGTAGCTTGCTGAGGATATAAAATTTGTTGAATATGCAACTATGGCACGTGTTATTTTTGTTCCGTAAACTTATTTTCCGAGATCGTTATCACGCGATCTGACGGTAGTCAGTGGTTATTTTCAATGCTTTTCCTTATGTTCCTTAAGTCGCCTTTTACCACACCTACAGGAAGAATTAGGGTGTTATATTATTACGCCGATACCACACAGAAACATATTATGATATGACATATTACCAAAAACTTTTAAATAAAAAAAAAATGCTTTAAAGTAAGTTAAATCATAGATTATTAATTAGTGGCATATTGTCTGAATTGATATTAATTAATAATTTTCCATAAATTTCGATTTTAACACAATTAAATTCATAAAGGTTCGTCTAAAATTAGATCGTCCATTTCTAGTCCGCACCTGCCGCAAAACGTAGGCGAATAATCGTCAATCAACTTGGATGATATAGCGTGGTTTCATCTGCTATTATAAATTGTTTTCACTGGGCTTTGTACCGTAATTTATTGATTTAATGCTAAATTCGTATTTATACAATAAGAAATGTTGAATAGACTTATTAGGAATATTTATCTACGTAAACATAATCGCAACACCAGTCACGGTGTTCCAAATAAGCTTTCGTTGAAAGTGGGACGAAAATATTTAATTGTCTAGATCAGTGATTCCCAAAGTGGTCTATATCGATCGTAGGGGTCTATGACAACCTGCAAGGGGTCTACGTCAGTTAACAGTGGTAGGCCACGCGTTCGCTTTTGTTGTTGCATGAATGGGCCGGTTCGACCGGGGAAGTACCTCGACCTCACCGAATACCGGCGAGCAGTAGAAGTCTAACAACCTTCTGCGTTTCGTCTGGTGACTGCAGGTAATCCGAGGCCCTCACACCCCCTTCCCCCAATTCTGGGGGGGGGGGGCTCTCTAAGGCCAGCAACGCATCTGCTATGCCTCTGGTATTGTGGGTGTTTATGGGCGGTGGTAATCACTTACCATCACGTGAGTCACCTGCTCGTTTGCCTCCTTTTTCTATAAAAAAAATCTATATACCCGTTAAAGTATGTACTTATTTAATATTTAAAACCACTACTCGCCCTCTTTTTTCGTAGTTTTACTCAAACTAAAAGGGTTAAGTAAGTAGTCCAGTTATATTGGAGTTTACATTAAAAATGTAAACACTAAAATATGTTAAGTGCCTCTCGAAAGTGACACCGAAAACGTCAGGTTTTTAAAAGGCTTCTAGTTGGACCTATTAGAATAATTAATAAAAAAAGTTCAAGAACTCATCAGTACGCGTAGCGAAGATTCCGTATCATTTTAGGACACGAATTCAGATTAAGGATTTCCTTTAAGGTTTCCTTATTTGTAAAATATTACATTCGATGGATATGTAATAATATCTGTATTTTATATAAAAGGATTTTAAAATTATACATATACATATTTTTGAGTTTTTTTTACCATAACGTCTATGATAAATTATATGATATATGAAAAAAATATGTTTTACTTGTCTCTAAAAATCAACCGGCAAAACCGGCTTCTGTTTATCGAAATATCGAGTTTTTTCTTGGACTAGATTTGAAAAAACTAAATTCTGAAGAACTGTCAACGGCTTAATATAATAACATTGATATATGCCTACATTGCAAAATATTTATCAAAACAATTAACATGATTCGCGCACAAACATTGCATCATATTTATCATACAAATATTTGCCTCTAAAAAACTTATAAAGACGTACTCTGCCGCTAAACTTCCTAATTTAACATTTCTCATATAAAATATTTCAATGACTAATAACAATTATTACAATTATATTATGGAAATTAATATTATTACAGGAATGAAAAAATGAAGTACTAAGAAAATACTAATGAAAAAATGAAGTATTACGAATTTCTTACAGAAAATGGTAACTTTATTTAATAAGCATTTATTTACATTTGATATAAAAATTCGATATTAATATCAAGTGGCCACAATTTAAATATTTTCTCTCTCTCTCTCTGTGACTTGTCTGTACTCGTGAAAGTCCCGTAGTAGTAAAGTCCCGTTGTCCCGAAAATATCTTCGGTGGAAGGTGGGTCATAGGGACTAGACTTTACCTCTGTCTACCCCTGTATTGGGAATTGCGTGAAGATATTTATATATTTATTTATTACGTTACAAAATTATTG
The DNA here is from genome assembly GCA_029286605.1 of Sericinus montela. Classification (NCBI taxonomy): domain Eukaryota; kingdom Metazoa; phylum Arthropoda; class Insecta; order Lepidoptera; family Papilionidae; genus Sericinus; species Sericinus montela. The sequence goes on from JAGSMR010000051.1 coordinate 7,706,070, forward strand.
GATGAAACATTATCAAGATAACTCACAATTACAGCATCTATAGTTGTTCCATATTTGGTAGTAGATTCTTTTGGATTGTTGTTGATTTGCAATTGAAATTCTTTTTGAAGAAATGTCATTAATGGCATTGATTCAGCTCTTGCAAATTTACATTAAAACCTCCAGCTAATTTTAATGGTAGTTTATATTTATTCGTTTTAAAAATTATTGAACCTTTTTGACTATAAGGAAATGACCTTTCATGTAAAAATGAAATCTTAATATAATTTACATAGTCACTAATATGAATAATATGAATATAATTAATTAAATATAAAAAAGGGATTTCAGTGTTTAATTATAAACCTTAATTCTCAGGTAATACGGTGTAAATTAGTATACCTTTGTATAGCCACGGCATGCGTCGCCACGCCAGAAATGCCGGTTTTAGGTGCGGCTATAGATGTTTTACATCAAAAACACTTTAATATATTTACTTAACCTTATTATAATATTTTATTTTAGTATGAAAATCTTAAATTGAACGTGATTTAAATACTTTGAGCGACAAACAGGATTTAAAACTATCTTCGACTCTCTCTCTTTCATTTTCTGTATTTCACGAAAAAGTAAAATCTTATAAAAAAGAAAGAACATTGTTTTCTTTGACTATCACATAATAGTAAATAGAAAGTTATATTTATACAGATCAATAGTTAGATCGCGTCTCAGTGATTGTCCGTCTCAGTGAATCAAAGCGAGGTTTTTCAGTGACCTTTAGTAGCTTCTAACATCCGGATATATGTGAAACTTCAATTATTTTTAAAGTGATAAAAAATCATTCATTCATTGTTTCCGATTTTATAACAAAAATGCTTTAGCTACTTTCTTTGGGTTCAGAGCAATGTATGTAATGTTGCCCCTATCATGTCCGTATTCATAATATTATAGTTCCATATATTAATAGGAATTGCTTGTAAAGTAAACCGAAAGAAAATAAATTATTTGAAGGAGAATGTACTTGAATATGTGAAAACGTAAATGTTTCTCTTTCATTATACTGTATGTACATGATTAAATATGCACAAATAAAATTAAAGAACCGAATCAACAAAGTATGTTCAAATAATGAAGTATATTTATTTTTAATTGTTAAATATGGCATTGCAGTAACATTGCAACAAACAACAGTAAACATCCATCAATCAATGGATATTTAAGTGAAGTTGGATGTTATTAGATGCTTTACGATATATGAACAGATCGAGTTTTCTGTAAACCGAAATTGATGAAATGTGGTTAAGTTCAAATATTATTTTGTATCATTTTGAAATGTATTCATAACCCGCAACCCTTAGCTTCGAAAGCAGGGTCAACACCAACTCGAATATTAGGTCGGTTTTTTTATATTTTTGTTTACGATAGACAACAGTGGTAGAGCAACGCATCAGCTATTGTTGTTGCATGAATGGGCCGGCTTGACCGGGGAAGTACCACGACTTCAAAGAATACCGGCGTGAAGTAGAAGTCTGACACACGTCTGCGTTTCGTCTGGTGAGTGCGGGTAACCGGAGGCCCAGTCTCTTCGACCCACCATCCACCACCCACATATTTTCGAGACAACGTGACAACGTTTTTGAAAAACCCATTGGTACAAGCCTGCCACCTGGGGTTCGAACTCGGGTCTCTTGACTCAAAATTCCGACCACCCAGCTTAATTAATGAAATTAATGAAAGTAAATTAATGAAATTAAAAATAATGCTGTAACAATAATATTCTTCTGTTATAATTTACAATTAATGTTTTTGTGAAACATTTTGCTCGCTTGTATTGTATACGGGGCTTGTAATTTTTATATTAATCAGCTTAATTGCGAAACAAATAGTTTCAAACTTAATTACGTTCAAATTTAACTACTTACTTTTATTATTACAATACATGCCTCAATTTTAGGGTAAAAACTAGGTTATAATAATAAACCACGTTAAATAAAAAAGAAGCCAATAACATGTTCTCACTGATAGAAATTATATGTGCGAATGTGTATTACTTTTTTATGTATAATAATAATTATAATAATAATAATTGTATAGATTTATCCCTATCTAATCACATGACATACATTACTCTGATCCCAACAAAAGTATTTAAAGCACTTGTGTTATAGAATCGGCAACAACGAAAGTACCACAAACAATCAGACCCACTTTCTTGGATCTGAAGAAAAAGCAGGGACCTCTAAGCAGGTGATACCATGATATCCTTTGTGTTCGCCTCTCGTCCATGGACTCTCCGCTAAAATTAGTTTTGGTAATTTTTACTAATAATTGTCGTGCTATCTGTCGGTAGTGGTAAATTGCTCATTGCAATTTATTGGTTTTTCCCATAGTTTCCTTTTACAAGACCCTCGGGATGAAAGTAGGTAGGTCCTACGTTGTAATCATAGGATAGTGGTAATTAAAAACTTTTCTTATTATTTTCCACGATGTATAGTATATAAGTTAAATGTGGATAACGTTTTTTAACTTAACTTAACTTTGAAGTCACGATAGCCGAGTTGTTGGGTGGTCGGAATTTCGAGTCGAGAGACCCGAGTTCGGACTCAGGTGGCAGGCTTGTACCAATGGGTTTTTCAAAAACGTTGTCACGTTGTCTCGAAAATATCTTCGGTGGAAGGTGGGTCGAAGAGACTTAATTGTCTAGACTAGACCTCTGTCTACCCCTGTATTGGGAAATGCGTGAAGATATTTTTTTTTATAATAAATTTAGTATAACGTGGAACATCTAAGTAAAATATCTGCTTTAATTACTGAACACAAACCAGGCCCGCATTAAACTTCAAGCTCATCCTTTGCTTTTCATTAATATCTTTTGGTTGGCTTATTAACAAAAAAAGTAAAGTAATCCATCCATAAAGATGACCATATTTTTTTACTATACAAAATTTTAAAGTAAAAGTAATGGTATTTACTTACCTCCTTATATCCTATATCCTTCTGAGCATTATTTTAAGTCAAATTAAGGTAAACTAATATTTCCGTAGTTATTGTATTTTATCGAAAAGCAAATTAAACTACCACTTGGCAGTGGTTACTGCAGAATATGCTCTTAGACAAAATTAAGAAAACCAAGCTTGTTTTTTTGTTGATGTCTTTTATTATACATACCGCCTTTAAAAGTAGACTAAGTCTATAAACAGTAGTGTAAGATAATGTAAGGCCACCCACAATCATACGGGCAGATAATGTTTATTTATTTATTTAAGCTTTTGTGCAAAAATATTATTATTAATATCTGAATAAATTTAGTGAATTTTCGACAACTTCTTATTTGAGATATGCTAGTGAAATACGAAAATTTGCTATACTTCTAATCCGTTAGATAGCCGTGGTTGATGCGGGGTTGATGGAAAATTTTCACTATTACCATCAACTAGGTGAAAGTATAAGAAAATGAAACGGGAAAAGAGTCAGCTTGACCATTGCTTGAGTGAACACTGAAATACACTATCCACTTCTAGGATTTATCTACGAAGGGGCGTTATAGGAGCGTTATGTACGAAGCGTTAGCGTTATCTGATATTGCGTGCACATTCTTTATTAAGCCATTATAAATAAAAATATTTACGTAAGTAGTTTGTTGTGTATCTCACATGGGCAGCTGGCAGCGTTACGTCAATAATTAAAAAAAAATACAATACTGAGATACCTGAAAATGAAGTCCTTTCGACACTTTTTTCACTGAAAAAAATTTTGGGACAACTTGACAGGTGGTTATATCGAACTATATAATTCGTATATACGTTTTTTTAAACCCACGTTTCTCGGTTTGACATTTTTTACAATAGTTGTTGCAACATTCTGCTGAGCATTCAGCTGAATTTGCTTCTAATGCTTTATTGCTGTCCTACATCACTCACGATCGTAAATATTATTATTAATATCTGAATAAATTTAGTGAATTTTCGACAACTTCTTATTTGAGATATGCTAGTGAAATACGAAAATTTGCTATACTTCTAATCCGTTAGATAGCCGTGGTTGATGCGGGGTTGATGGAAAATTTTCACTATTACCATCAACTAGGTGAAAGTATAAGAAAATGAAACGGGAAAAGAGTCAGCTTGACCATTGCTTGAGTGAACACTGAAATACACTATCCACTTCTAGGATTTATCTACGAAGGGGCGTTATAGGAGCGTTATGTACGAAGCGTTAGCGTTATCTGATATTGCGTGCACATTCTTTATTAAGCCATTATAAATAAAAATATTTACGTAAGTAGTTTGTTGTGTATCTCACATGGGCAGCTGGCAGCGTTACGTCAATAATTAAAAAAAAATACAATACTGAGATACCTGAAAATGAAGTCCTTTCGACACTTTTTTCACTGAAAAAAAATTTTGGGACAACTTGACAGGTGGTTATATCGAACTATATAATTCGTATATACGTTTTTTTAAACCCACGTTTCTCGGTTTGACATTTTTTACAATAGTTGTTGCAACATTCTGCTGAGCATTCAGCTGAATTTGCTTCTAATGCTTTATTGCTGTCCTACATCACTCACGATCGTAAATATTATTCTAATTGTCAAGGTATTAATTTTGCGAAAGAAGATGGTATTTATTGGTGGTTATTTGAAGATAATTAAATAAATGAGTTTCTATTTTATTTCATTTCCTTCTCATCAATGGAGAATTTAATGTTAGAGTAGTGAATATTTCAAGATGATAAAAGAAACTATTTCTATTTGTTCAGAAACAATCACTTAAAGAGATTACAAGTACTGATTGAAACTGAAAAGCGAGAAAACTTTATTGCGGTTGCACCAGTTTTCTTGTTCCGTTTGCTTTACCCCGCGACACAAAAGAAATAGCTGCAAATTACACTTCAAGAACAAAGTTCAATTTATTTTTCTGTATATTTATTTAATGATTTCATTAAAACTTTTTGCTCATGCATTATTATTTTGAGTTGTTATTATTTTATAGTTATTCTTTAAAAATTGTATTTACTATTATTTAGCAAAACATACACTTATGAACACGTATCTGCACAAAAAATACTTACAGGAACGATCGTAAAACAAAAATATTTTCACGCCAATCCCAATGCAGGGATAGACAAATGTCTAGACAGTTAAGCCGTTTCGATTTATCGAAACGATCATACAAAATATTTAAGCACATACTCAAGTATAAATATATTGCAGTTTTTTAACCGACGTCAAAAAGGAGGAGATTCTCAATTTGACTGGTATATGTTTTTACGTAAGTACACCGATAAAGCTGAGATTTATGATCTCATTCTTTTTTATTTTATTCAGAATAGTTTCTTTTTGCCACTCTTTCATAGTTAGATAAATATTATTAAATATGTCCAAGCCCAAGAGTCGACTGTGTTGAACTTGGATGCTGAGGTTTCATACCAATAAGTAGAATTAGGAATTGTAGTTTAAGGTAGATACGGCATGGTAGATAAAGTGGGTAACGTAGAACATTACTGGCATTGAATTTCGTACTTGAGGAGCACTTTTAGTCGGGATGGAAGATGTAATTTGGATCTGGTCTAGCGTGTAGCTACTCGGATTAAAATCAATAGTGTCTTGTTTGCGTTATTCCAGAGACTTGTTTTAGTGAAAAGTCCACGGCTTTTTAATCCCCATTTCGCTGCAAATAAAATGATACCGTCACTGACAATCAGTTTAGTATTAAACCCAGGTTTCGTTGCCTTGCGAGAAGCATTTTTCGTACATAACGCTGTGTTGGTATCAATTGTTTAATCGGCAATGAAACCTGGGTTTAACGCAGGAGAAGCATAAAAGCAAGCTGAATGCAGAAAAAAATAGTTCCCTTCGTAAAATGAGGGACCTTTCCGAGTCCGAACGAAAAGGTATCAAAGAAATTCACATTTTAGCAGGTTTAAAACATAATCTTATTATCTTTATGCAATTTTTATTGATTTCAGAGCATATAAGTTATGCTGAACTTCTTGTTATTAAATTAAAGACAAAACAGTCAAAGAGAAAAAATGTTTAAAACATTCAACTGACACGGGCGGGATTTGAACCCGTTACCTTTGTCGTACGGTGCCACGATAATGTTATAGCTAAATTACGACCGTGAGGGCCCTTGAACCAATGAGTGAAGAACGAGTAGGAAAGAAAATGAATTGTATAATATAAGTGTACAAAACAAGGGGTCAAAGAAGGTCGAAAATAAATTAAAACAAATTCTTCAAAGAAAGCAGGCTGAAGAGTAATCCTATTTAAACGTGTGTATGAAAGCAATGGTGAAGTTAATAGAAATGAAAGAGGAACTCAAGGATCGTTATGCTTGGTGATCTGATTGCTTATTCTTGAGGAAAACAAAATACATTACTTTTCTTTATTTTATATTTTAATGCGAGAAGTTTAATGCCTGATATCATAAATCAATGAAATCATAAATTTTACGATGACCAGTCATCGTAGTGCTTAAAGTGAGCTTCTTCATTCGCCAAATAATTCACTTAAAAACCCATTGGTACGCCTGCCACTTGGGGATCGAACTCGGGTCTCTCGACTCGAAATTCCGACCATCCATCCACTCGGCTATCGTGACTTCTATCGTGAATTCTCGATTCTACTTTAATAATGAATGGGCTGACCGGGGAAGTACCACGACGTCTTCTGCGTTTCGTCTGGTGATTGCAGGTAACCGGTGGCCCACACTCCCCTCCCCCAATTCTGGAGGGGGGGGGGAGGTCCTGTAAGGGAGGCAACGCATTGCTATGCCTCAGGTATGCCAGCTCGTTTGCCTTCCTTTTCTATAAAAAAAAATAATAAAAATAAGTCAAAATAGGAGAGGTTCTATTCTCCTCCTTTTATTGATTTCAGAGCATATAAGTTATGCTGAACTTCTTGTTATTAAATTAAAGAGAAAAAAGTCAAAGAGAAAAAATGTTTAAAACATTCAACTGTCACGGGCGGGATTTGAACCCGTTACCTTTGCCGTAAGGTGCCACGATAATGTTATAGCTAAATTACGTCCGTGAGGGCCACGATGGCCGAGTTGTTGGGTGGTCGGAATTTCGAGTCGATAGACCCGAGTTCGATTCCCAGGTGGCAGTACCAATGAGTTTTTCAAAAACTTATGTACGAATTTCATCGTTGGCTTGGACATAAAGGCGGCGACGGGCTCACCACCTGTCACGTTGTCCCGAAAAATGTCTTCGATGGAAGGTGGGTCGAAGGGACTAAATTGTCTAGACTAGACCTCTGTCTACCCCTGTATTGGGAATTTCGTGAAGATATTTTATTTGTTTTTTTCAAATTATATTCAAATGTGTTGAAGTAAGGAATGTGGATTAGGTAATATATAAATAAATTATTTAAATTTGGAATTTAGAGAATTTTTATACATAAAATTTTATTCAAACGGCATGATATGACTTTGTCGGATTACATTTTCAGAATTCAATCCGTTTGTAACGTAAGTGAAATTAAAATATTCAACGTATAGCCGCTCCTTTGGCCGAGCCGGAAATTTTACCAAAACATCAAACAAAATTGATAGAGATTGCGAATTTATTTACTTAGAAGGTATGCATTTGAGTCTGCTCTATTTATTTAATATCTGTTCTAAAATTAAACTTTTACTTTTAACTTCAATCCTCGGTGTGCTAGCCATTTTACGACTTTTGACTCTATGTCCTTCGTGACTAATAGAACGGTCATGAAGACCATACTACGAGTATGTCCCCTGATAGATGGTAAAAATAATATCTCGACAAATATGTATAAAAGCATACCAATTCTCAATCACGGCGACAGGCTCATCGCCTGTAACGTTGGTACAAATTAGCTGTGGTTAACAATAGGTCCAAAGGACTAAAAGAATTACGCTTAAAAAACCGACTGCAAAGATTAAAAAGAATAAAATCACTTAATACATACATACGTACATATATTCACGCCTCTTTCCCGTAGGGGTAGGCAGAGACCACTTCTTTCCACTTGCTACGATCCTTACATACTTGTTTCATTTCATCCACTTTCATTATTCCCTTCATACATTCTCTTCGATTTAGAGTACTCTTGACCTGACCTTTTTTCAGGACATCCCTGATTTGGTCTCGAAACGTCCGCCTAGGTCTTCCCCTTCCTACACTACCATTCACACTCGTCCAAAGATTTTTGTATTCCATACAATTTTAGAGACTTTTTCTCAGCTCTACATTCTGTAAAGGATTTATAACGAACTTTATTTTTAATTACTCGAATATAAGCAAACGCGACCTTAAATTTTCAATCCTATATTAAAAAAACTTATGTTTGAATAACTACCTAAACGACCTTAGAAAGTCTACTACAGTACACAAGCCTCTCCAAAGGAGCTATATTTGGCATGTGGATTGGAGATCGCAGTATCATACACCTCGCACGTTATAAGCTGCTGCCCGTTACCAGTTCGCTTAATTTTGGTCTGATGTTTTTCTAAATGGTAATCTCCTCATTTGCCATATCTTCATAGCCGTTGTCTTTGTCTAGGCTGTTCCCTGAGTTGCCTTTAACGAAATCCCCGGAAATAAAGGAGCTTGTAGATTGTTTCTCCTTATATTCCATATCTTCACAGCCGTTGGCCTTATTCCCTTAGTTGCCTTTTACAATATCCACGGAAATAAAAGAGCTGGTTGAGCATTCGCCGTAATCACGCGCTATACATACGAATAAAATTTCACAAATAGGTGTGAGTTCGATGTTCAAGGCTGATACCAATGGGTGTTTTCAAATATATGATTGACATCGTTAGCTTGGATATAAATACGGCGATGGAAGGTGGGTCGAAAGGATTTAATTGTCTCGACCTCTGGCTACCCCTATTGACTTGACTGTTGCTGGGAATACAGTGAGTATATATTATTTTTTTATATTTAATTACTTTCAATGTTTTCAAATTTTCTTTCAGTTATTATGTATATAAAATGCCAATCTTGATTTCTTCCTTGATTCTTATAGCATAAAAATCAAGATTGGCATTTTATATACATTTTAAAAAATATTGTTATATCTTTGATGTAACCCATCTAAAGGAATTTATAAAATAGTTTCAATTGATTCCTATGACAGTTGTAATTAGTATTTTAATTGTTAGTCCATAAGCGTGTTGTCTACATTAGATTTTTGGTTTGTTGGACCGACAAAGCATTTTCTTGATTAAATCTGTGTATCTGTATTTGTTTTTGATATTTAATTTATGTTTAGCATCCTTAAATGTGTAAAGCTTCTTCTTCGACTTGTAAAAGATCGTAGTTGTTTGCCAAAGACTAACAAGTTTTAAGTTATCCAAGTAAAGCGGTTAAAGTTTTAATTGATTCATGAGCTGTTAATTGAATTTCATCACTTTACGTAAAATGTATTTTTGAGTAAGGGATTTATTGCAAATCCTACGTGAAATGATTTACTGATTCGTAATTCTTTTCTTTCAAAATACTCGTAAGATGTTATTTTCATAAATATTTCCAGCAATTTTATTATAGTCGTTTAAAATTAATAACAAAACAAAAGTAAATTATTTTTTTGTAACTCCGTCTCAGTGTTCAAGCCAACGGTATAATATACTTTCATACATAAATACTTAAATAGTACATTCATTCGTATTCATCATAGAAATGTTTACCCCATGCGGGATTTGAACCTGCAGCTCTTAGTTCCCAAGACAAAAAATCTAATCATCGCTGGTTTATGTTCTTCTTTGGTCAACCTTCACCATTTTTATTACTTTATTTCAATGTATAGATATTATACTGCGTTATTGTATAGATATGCATATAGATGTCTCACTGCACGTATCGTCACGAAAGCCGAGTGGTTGGGTGATCGGATTTGGAGTCAAGACCCGACTTTGATCCCAAGCACTCATACCAATGGGTTTATTCCAAAACTTATGTGCGATTTTTATCATTGGCTTGGACATAAAGACGGCGACGGGCTCACCACCTGTCACGTTGTATCAAAAAAATGTCGTCGGTGAAAGGTGGGTCGGAAAAACTCAATTGTCTACCCCTGTATTGGGAATGGCATAAAGATAATGTGTCTACGGATAAGGGTTAAATGTTTGAATGTAAAATTAAAATGGCGTATTATATGTACAAAAACTAACGAACGGCCCGAATAAAAAAAATCATTAGAGTTTCAACAAATATTTTAAAGGGTTTTATTAAATTTCATTTTTAATTTAATTAGTGATTCGGAGTTTATATTGTTTGCTTTGGTTTTGTAATAAATTTTAATATAAAAACAAGATAAGTATAATGCTGGTAAATAAAGTAAAATTAAAAGGAAAATAAAAAAGGTAATATTTAAGTTTACTTAAAACATTCAACACAAAAGTTTTAAAAATCTGTTTCATTATTGTATATGATATTCTAGTGAATATGTAAACAAATGATTGATCCAATAATTTACATTTTATTATCTCATCTGCTTAACTTCGTGCGCACCACGTTTAGAAAATTAATAAACAAACACTTTATTTTAGTAAGATTAGAACTACGTGCGATAAGTGATTAAATAATATTATTAAATGGGTTGTGGTGATTCTTCCCAATCCGCTTGCCAAACTTGGCGGTTATGGTAAGTCCTCCTTGTGGGAGCGGCCTATATCCAGCAGTGGACTTTAACAGACCGCTATATGTGTGTCTTATTAAATAAACCGGGCTAGGTTGAATGTAGTTCATGTGAAAAATGTCGTCACTCAGTATTGTTGACGTTGTTCTATGTTAATTTTTATTAGATTTATTTATTTTTATTACTTCATCTAAACATTAATTATCAATACTTTGTTGTTATCAATCTGCCTTATTGATAACCGTGTGGTAACGGCATAAGAATACCAGAATGCCTCTCCCTATCTTCCCGTAAGTGTCGTAAGAGGCGCTAAGGGAAAAAGCCTTGAATATCGTTATACCGAAAGATGGCGGTATAAACATCTCTAAAAATATCAGATCAAAATAGCCAGATCGATGATGAGCAGCAGCGTCTGAGGTACGAGTGGCCTGGTACTGTAATCGCCAATCCGCTGCCAAGCGTGGCGATTATGGTGAATCCTCCCTGTGGGAGAAGCCTATTTCATGCAGTGGACTTCAACAGGCCGTTATGTATCTATGTATCACTTTGCTTACATATTTATGACGGGCATATGCGAATGTATTTTAATATATAAACCGCCTCAGTCACAGGTACTTTCAAAATTTTTATTTCGATTTTACTTAAAAAAGAAATATTTCCGAGAAAGTAGAATAAACATTTTGTGGCTTTTTCATTTTAACATATCCGATCGGTTAGTCATAAATGATATTCATAGAATCTGTTGGAACAAATCAAAAGCACGTTCGAGGGACTGATTTGAATAACGTACCTTTGTATTACAGGTTTTGAACAAAGACACTATTTTCTACCGTTAACTTTTTCATTTTATGTCAGTAGCCTATTTGAAAAAAAAAATCACTATTCCTTTTATGAAAGTGAATAATCAAATATAATATGAAAAATTTACCTTAGCTCATTTTTGTGTGTAAAATTTTATTTTAAGTAACGCATGATGGAAGATTTTTTGTTATTTATTATCTCCTTTTTATCAAATTTGTGGTTATATAGTGATATAAAAAATACAGAAATGATCAGGACGCTACAATACCAATGACACTCAATACAAAAATAAGCCACTGTGCTATACCTGGCTTAGTTGAAAATTTAACTGGGAAAAACTACTTTAGACTTGTAAACTTCCTACTAAATGCCTATAGCTTTGCAGTTATTGAGTCATCATACGTAATTACTATCAATTTAAAACCTTATATGCCACATGCATATAAGGTTTCTTTGTAAATTTTAAATGTAACATAGTTGATCAATGTATAAGAGTTCAAAAAATAACAACCAACAAACAAATAATAATTTTCTTTAGATAGTGTTTGTGTACAGGTATAAATAATATTATGTGTGCACTACCTACATGATAGGTGCCAATCTTATTAAACCAACAATGTATTCCATTAATAAATTCTTTAATACAATATCGGATCATATAACCAATCCCTCGGATAATATAACCTATACTTGGTAATATTACCTACTATTATAGAATACTACTATAATAGAATTAATAATTTAATAACATGGTGAACACAGAGGTCTTTAATTGATTTAGAAGATAAGCCTGAATTCAATTATATGTTGAGCTTAGAAATGTACTACACACTTAATAACCTAATATTGGATATTGGAACGAAACGGACTATATTACATAATTGTATTATGAAAGACGTATTCTTATAAATAAATAATAAATATATAAATATCTTCACGCAATTCCCAATACAGGGGTAGACAGAGGTCGTGTCTAGACAACTAAGTCCCTTCGACCTACCTTCCACCGAAGATATTTTCGGGACAACGTGACAGGTGGTGAGCCCGTCGCCGCCTTTCTGTCCTAGCCAACGATATAATTCGTACGTAAGTTTTTGAAAAACTCATTGGTACGAGCCTGCCACTTGGGGATCGAACTCGGGTCTCTCGACTCGAAATTCCGACCACCCAACCACTCGGCTATCGTGACTTTTTATTACACGTATTTACGTTTATACGTATTCTTATAAATGAACTGTATAAAATTATGATTTGTCGGTAGATTAGTTGCAAAGTAATTTTAATATTTGAAAAAATTACTTATTTAGAGGAAACCAAGAAAAAAAAATATCTTCATGCGATTCCCAAAACAGGGGTAAACTGAGGTCGTGTCTAGACAATTAAGTCACTTCGACCTACCTTCCACCGAAGATATTTTCGGGACAACGTGACTGGTGGAGAGCCCGTCGCCGTCTTATTGTCCAAGCTAACGATTTAAATCGTACAAAAGTTTTGAGAAAACCTATTGGTACGAACCATGGGGATAGAACTGGGAGTCTCGTGACTTTTTCTTCACCCAACCACTCGACAATCGTGACTTACTTAGGTAACCAAGGGTTTTTCCATTTGATTAGTGTTTCTCTGCATTATGGAATACACATCGAAGGTGTTTGTAGCAAATTCAGTGTAAAGACGATCAACCACTAAGGAAGAAAGATTCTCGAGTATAATATTTATTTCACTATACTATAAAGATGCCTTGTACTGTTAAAACGCAGTTTAGGATGACGCCAGCATGAGCCCACATGACACCTAACCTAAAGAATATTGCGGGAAATCAATGGAAGTAGAGGCACAGGTACATTTTATGGGGCAATCTTTGGGAAAGTCCAATGTTCAGCAGGCTTTACACTCTATACTACATAAGGAAAACTATTAACATATAAATCAAACCAATTCCAATTAACATCTTCAAAGTTTCATGATGCTTTATGCGATAGAAAAATTACCTAAGGGTGACTTCTTTAGTAGAAGAAGAGAAAATCCTACAATGGGATGATTTGTTACAAGTCTCGAGATGTTTTCAAAGTTCTGCTTATACTCACCGCGATACATCAACTCAATATACAAAGAGTTTAAATCTAAATCGCCAGTAAAATCATAAATACTAAATACATATTGCCTGCCTCGTTAAACTTATGCTTGTTTTTTCTTTAATTTAATATAAAAAATATATGTTATTTGATTTCGTTATAATATAAATTTACTTTCAATATCAGGTACGATTATTAAAAGTAGCTTTGAAAAAGCAATATTCGTTTTGTGCCCTCTTGAAGGCTTTTGACAAGTTGCTTCCGCTCATGTTTATGTGAATTGTCCTTGGATATTTCATACTGTACGTACAACTCACCAGTTTCTGCACCCGATTTCGTTCGTGTGTAAGTTAAAAACTCTCGCGTGATCTTTTAATTTCCTGAGATCAAAAGTAGCTGTTGTCCTGTCTCCTTGCTTCTAAAAAAATAAATCAGCTGGGTAAAAAAGTATTATGTTTCAAGTCTCTCTCAAAGTAATCGTGCATTTTTCGAGGATGGATAAACACATCCTACATGTGAGGTAACATGTTATAAGGTGTATGACAAATTTAATTCAAATTAAATCAGCCGTAATTGCGAGATTAAAATTAACCAACATCCAACTATTCAAAATATTAAATTTCTCAATTTAAGTATTAAGTACAAAAATATTAGAATAACCTGTATGTATTTACAGATTTGATATACATGTAAACATTCATAAAATATTAAATAAATAAAATAAATACCATACAACAATTCATTTTCTTGAAACTCTGTTCTTTTTTCTTTAGAATCGTTGTGATTTCAACCCGGATGCAACAGAAAAACGACAGGTAAGAGACATAAATACAACAATGTGTAGAATGACGCCGACAAAGAATGAAACAGAAATATACATACTATTTTATAAATGAACTTCATATTGTGATATTCATCACAATCTTTTGTCAATTTACTGAAGTTTTACTTCATTCATGTCTGAATCGCACATACACCTTTTTTTTATATTTGTGGTTTCTGAACATACAAGTGGAGACGCAAAGAAATCGTCCGACTAACATTGAGATTACCAAAGTATCTATACGTCGATAATTTTTTATTAATGTTTTAAAAGCTTACGTTTTATTGTTAAACAACACCATAATAAAGTACCTATACTAGTACAGCTCAATACCCTGGCTTCTAAACTAGGAGATACCTAATACGTTCAAAATATTTAACTTAATACATTGATTTTACCGATATGTACAAAATGAATGTAATATTTAGATCTAACTTTATCTAATATAGCATCTCAGTGTATTTTTTAACTTATTTTTAAATCCTTATTATTTAAAAGTAACTTTGAACAAGCTTCATTATGATTAGCGAAATGTATAATAAACCCCGCCAAACCTTAATTACATGATAATGTGTTAAAGGTGCGACGCGGTAACTAGCGTTCTTAATTACACTTAGGGCTTTAGTTTCAGTGAAATAAATACTAAATGTGTTATGTGCTTACTAAACGGAATGTATAATTTTGTTTATTATCATGTTAAAAGTACTTGCGTTAAATAAATTTTTAAAATAAATTTTCTTCAGTATTAAACTTACATTTTGCCATACCTTAATTATATTAAATAAATCAATAAAATGTAATAAATATCTACACGCAATTCCCAATATAGACAGAGATCTAGTCTATACAGTTAAGGCCCTTCGACCCACCTTCAACCCTGCCCGTCACATTCTTTATATCCAAGCCAACTAAGTTTCGTACATAAGTTTTTGAAAAACCCATTGGTACGATCCTGATACCTGGTGATCGAACTCGGGTTTCTTTACTCGAAATTCAGTGACTTTTTAATAAAAAAAAAAATAATAATGACTTTTTAACAAATAATAAGTCAATACTATAAAGTTTCAAAACATTTGAAATTTATTTATTTTAACTAAAAAAAATTGTAATGATATAATAAGCTATGAGTTTGTACCACGTTCGCCAATCCGCTTGCCGGACGGGGGAATTATATCAGACTCTCCTCCTTGCAGGGGAGAGACTTTTTTCCTGTAGAGAACTGTACTGACTGTTGTTTACGTATGTAAAGAAAATTTTTTAAGCATTTTCCTTTTTATCATATTCTAATAGCTAATAAATATAAAGTGTAAGAGCTGTAAGTTTTTTCATTGGTACTCTAACTAACATTTATTGCGTGATGAACTTGCATAAAGGAATCAACCGAACATTTTATTCATAAAAAAAAAATATCTTCACGCAATTCCCAATACAGGGGTAGACAGAGGTCAAGTCTAGACAATTAAGTCCCTTTGACCCACCTTCCACCGAAGATATTTTCGGGACAACGTGACAGGTGGTGAGCCCGTCGCCGCCTTTATGTCCAAGCCAACGATGAAATTCGTACATAAGTTTTTGAAAAACCCATTGGTAATGCCACCTGGGGATCGAACTCGGGTTTCTTTACTCGAAATTCAGACCACATAACCACTCGGCTATTGTGACTTTTTAATAAAAAAAATGACTTTTTAACAAATAATAAGTCAATACTATAAAGTTTCAAAACATTTGAAATTTATTTATTTTAACTAAAGAAATTGTAATGATATAATAAGCTGTGAGTTTGTACCACGTTCGCCAATCCGCTTGCCGGATGGGGGAATTATATCAGACTCTCCTCCTTGCAGGGGAGAGACCTTTTTCCTGTAGAGAACTGTACTGACTGTTGTTACGTATGTAAAGAAAATTTTTTAAGCATTTTCCTTTTTATCATATTCTAATAGCTAATAAATATAAAGTGTAAGAGCTGTAAGTTTTTTCATTGGTACTCTAACTAACATTTATTGCGTGATGAACTTGCATAAAGGAATCTACCGAACATTTTATTTATAAAAAAAAATATCTTCACGCAATTCCCAATACAGGGGTAGACAGAGGTCAAGTCTAGACAATTAAGTCCCTTTGACCCACCTTCCACCGAAGATATTTTCGGGACAACGTGACAGGTGGTGAGCCCGTCGCCGCCTTTATGTCCAAGCCAACGATGAAATTCGTACATAAGTTTTTGAAAAACTCATTGGTAATGCCACCTGGGGATCGAACTCGGGTCTCTTGACTCGAAATTCCGACCACCCAACAACTCGGCTATCGTGACTATTTTATTTATAGGCATTATTTTTTTATTTTATATAATCCAATAGAAGTTACGATTTTTTTTTTTCGACATATAAATATAGTCAGTATACTTAGACATATCTCGTTGAATAATAACCAATTCTAGTAAAAAAAAAAAAAAAAAAATATCTTCACGCAATTCCCAATACAGGGGTAGACAGAGGTCGAGTCTAGACAATTAAGTCCCTTCGACCCACCTTTCACCGAAGATATTTTCGGGACAATTCTAGTAAAATCTATTATATATTCAATTTCAATTATATATTCAAATTCAAGTCACGATAGCCGAGTGGTTGGGTGATCAGAATTCTAGTCAATTGACCCGAGTTCGATACACATGGCTCGTACTAATTGGTTTTTTCAAAAACGTATGTACAATTTATGTCGTTGAATATAAAGACCGTGCAGTCACCGTCTTGCTATCTCGCTCTCCACCTGTCAAGTTGTCTCAAAAATGTTGTCTCTAGCTACTCATTTTTCTCTAGAAGTCATTGTCTAGAAGATTATTTTAAATAGTTAGAGTATAACCAGCATCTAGATATCTCTCTAGCAAAAAATAAAATTGTTCAAAGACTCATTCAATATTTTCATGTAGTTTATTTTTTAAAATGAACATAAAAAATATTTGCTTATCAATAAAATAGAACAAGCAGGAAATTGAATTCGCGTCGGGCCCATGTTTGCATAATGTACTCTGAGTGCAGCTGGTGTCTGTTATGTAAAGATAGGAAAATACAAGCTGCTATAGTTTCTTAACTAGTTGTACCTTATAAGGGTTCCTATATTTGAAAAAAAAAAATGATTTTTTTCACAAAGTCAGAACAAAGCCGATTTGTTTATTTGAATCCGAATCACGGGACTTGAGTTCGAATCCATAACTTAGACAATAAATTAATAGATTTTAATTACAATAAACAAACTCATAGTAGTGCTAGTATTACGACATTCTTAGGTATAGACATTGAAATAAAACTAACTAAAGAACTAACTAACGAGTTTGTAATAAATTAAACAGATTCACTTACGCACTGTACAAGTAAACGAAAGTGGCAACAGAACAAACGGCAATAATGACATATTACGCATATGTAGAATCAGTTGGTTGGCGACCTCCGTGAACGAATGGCGTAAACGCTAGTTTTCAAGGTCTCGGGTTCGTTCCCGGTCGGGTCGGGAAAAACCACTTTTTCTACATTTTCCGGGTCTAGGTGTTTGTCCTGCCTTCGTTGTTTCCGGTTCCCATACCTCAAGTGCTTTAGCATCTTACATGGGGACCGGAGCAACATATGTGATGTTGGCGCTATCTGTATATGTATTTATTTAAATTATATTATTATTATAGTTATACGCTATGGACTCATAATTAGGGTCAACAGTACAGAATCAGATAAAGTTTTTATAGCGAAAAAAAACTGTATTCGTACTATTACTGTGGTGCTTCATGCGTTTCGTGTAGACCTTTATGGAAAGAATTAGGGTTTACCAGTTTTACTCAGCCGTTATATATTTTAGATAGCAAAGTTGGTAAAACAAAATAAAAAATATTATAAACGCAATAATGATGTAGTGTCAAGAAATACGAGATGTCCAAATTTAAGATATCCCAAAAAGATGCGTTTTAAAAGGAATTGCTAGTGAATTCAGTAAACGAGTATTTAAATTACTAATGATTGATGACGTTGATAGATTAATTTTCTGATTTAATTTACTTCAATTAAATTTATTGTTTTATCTTCACATTAGTCTAAAAATTATTTAAAATAATTTTGTTTTATGTTAAAGTATATTTTAATGATGACCATTTACAAAATGGTTCTCAATGTGCATGCGATTATAAATTGCTGTTATAGGAGATCGTAATTATGTTGAATACTATTGTACAAAACTCTATTCAGGAGAAAATAAATATTATTATTATTATTATTATTATTATTATTGGACAGTAAGACGGCAACTGGATCACCACAGATCATGTCACTCGGAATACTGTCATGAACTTGTTGTATTTTATATATTGCTACGATGTTTTTCAGATTAAAATATTTAATGCTTGAGACGATATAAAGAAAGTGTTGCGATGATTTATTACATTTACTCCTATGAAATATTGCATTTATAATAGAATATTGTAGTATAAAAAGGCAGTTAAAAACAGTTTTACAGGAAATAGTACTCAAAATATTTCCATTGAAAATATATGATGATCTTATTCATTAAATAATTCAATTGCCAAATCCTATTTTTATTCGGCAGACTAATAGACCCACATTTGATTTAATTATACAGAAGAGGTGAGGGTCAATACTACTTGGATACCTAGCTTTGTGCGTATGAAGATAATAATGAAACTAAAAGAAGTTAAAGAGGTATGTAAGGATCGTGATACTTGGTGATGTGTTCACTTTGGATAAGTTTCTCATTTCATAAATAATAAAAAAATGCTTTCCTGTAATGATACGCGCATTATAGATAAACTTTAACGTAGCACATACGCTCCGGGATATTGAACATTATCCTCGTTTGTAATTTAATGTAAGGTACTTTAGCCCAAGTGTATGGTTTATGAAATCTTTGCATTATGAAGTATAAAAGATTCCAGTATCTTCAATAGCAGGCTTGTTTCCGTCAACGGCTTATAGTAGTTCGTAGAAACAAGTTTCATTTAAAAAAAGGTATACAAAGATTTATAAGTTTGCATTCCATGTTTCAATTCACATAAACAGTACAAGTACAAAACTATCTTTTTAATATTGTTTTATATTCAAATTATACAATATTATAAATGCGAGTTTATTTGTTTGGTACATGGTAACGCGTAAACTACTAAACTTGTTTTAAATATGTTGTCACCAAAAGAAAGCTACATTATCAGCGAGTAACGTTAACTTTGTTTTATTTAGACATCCTTATTAAAAATGACAATAATCTAACCTAATTTGACATACGTTGCCATTTTGTTACTAAATAAATAAATAAATATTTTTCACGCAATTCCCAATACAGGAGTGGACCGAGGTCTAGTCTAGACAATTAGGTCCCTTCGACCCACCTTCCACCGAAGAGATTTTCGGGACAACGTGACAGGTGGTGAGCCCGTCGCCTTTTTTTGTCCATAACATATGTACATAAGTTTTTAGATGACAAATTATCATGGAAACCACACATAGAACATGTAAGATCAAAACTAATATCATTCAATGGAGTAATACGCAAAATAGGAAATTGTATACCTTTTAGAGTAAGAAGTACTGTATATAATTCTCTGGTTAAGCCTCATTTAGATTATTTAATTGAAGTTTGGGGATCAGCTGCTAAAACCAACCTAGAACAACTACAGCGAACACAAAACAAATCAATAAAACTACTATACCATTACAAGCATTTTACTTCTACTGAACTACTATACAGGAAAACTAAATTATACAATATAAAACAAATATATAATTTCAATACATGCTTACTAATAAAAAAAATACTTTCGAATACTATTAAAACAAATATTACATTTACTACAAAGACACATAAATACAATTTTAGAAATAAAAACAAGTTAATGGTACGTCCACCTAGAACAAATAAATATCGAAGAAATAATATTATGTTTGAAGGAGTACAATTATACAATAAGCTACCTGTCGAAATTAAGCAATACACAAATGTGAATTTATTTAAAAAGAAACTCAAGTCGTATTATTCACTACAAACAAGCTGTTGATTTAAAAAAAAATGTATATTCTATAAAACATAAGCACTCTCTGTAAAAAATAACCTTACAATTGTACTGTATTATAAGTAATTTTGTTTGCATGCTCCTACTCTAGAATAAGATTTTTTTTCTTTTTTCATATTGTAATCTCATGTAAGTGAACGACACAATGTTCTTATGAGAATAAAGTTCTTTAAACCCAAACCCAAAAACCCATTGGTACGAGCCTGCCACCCGGGGATCAAACTCAGGTCTCTTTATTCGAAATTCCGACCACCTAACCTCTCGGCTATCGTGGCCGTTTTTCGTGACATTATATTACTAATTAGAAAATTTGCGTTACACGCAATAACATTAAAATTTTATTAACTCCCTAGCGATATACCTTATAACTTTGATAGTTGTTTTTTAAAAAACATCAACGCCAACGAAGCCGTGGTTAAAAGTTAGTAATTTTCATAATTCTAATATGTCTAATTTATTTAGGTAGCCAGTAAGTCCACTAGATTTAGGCGACTACAACAGGAGGAAGCCTCGCGAAGGATTTAATCGTTGGCAGTCGCATAGACCTTAGACTCGTGCCTAAACCTAGCTGTTCTACATCACGTTGAAGGTGGGTCGAAGGGGCTTAAATGTCTAGACTAGACCTCTGTCTATCCCTGTATTGGGAATTGCGTGAAGACATTTATTATTTTATATTATTATTTATGATTTATTATTTTATTTATAATTTTTTATTTATAAATATTATTATTTTAAAATAATAAATATCTTTAACTAATATCTTTAACTATTTAGTTTTATCTATATTCTTTGTAAAAGTATAAATAAGAAATCTCGCTGAGGAGAATGAAAGTAGCTGAATCAAGTAGCGTCGGTATGGCGGCGCTTTGTGATGAAACCAGTAAACTGAAATATTATAAATATAATATACGTACACTTAATATAATTGGAATTACCCTATAAATATTCCAATTACATTAATTGTACGTTTATTATATTTATAATATTTAAGGAACTATTTAGTAAAAAATATATTTAATTGAAAGTCACGACAGCCGAGTGGTTGAGTTATCGAAATTTGAATCATGGGACTCCAGTTCGATCCCCAAGGCTCGTACCAATGGGTTTTTTCAAAAACTTATGCACGATTGTTGGCTAGGATATAAAGACGGCGAAGGGCTCACCACCTGTAACGTTGTCCCAAAAAATGTCGTCGGTGTAAGGTGGGTCGAAGGGACTTAATTGTCTAGACCTTTTTCAATCTTTATATTGGGAAGGGCGTGAAGATATGTTTCTATTCAATTAAACCAAATGTTTTGACTGTAAAAAAGTATTATTAAAACTGTTTGTATCCAAGCCAATAGTTTGAAGAACTTAGTAAGATTCTCTAGGAATAGAACAGAACTCGAGTTTCTTGATGTAGATTCAGATCCTCTGACAAATTCAAACCAAGTCAATTCAGATTTAGCCGTAAGAGAGGACTAAGGGAAAGGCCATAAAAACGGTAAACACACGGTAAACAGTGTTTACCGACAGATGGTAAGAATAACTATTTCAAAAGATACCGTATCAAAATAAACCAGACCATTGATTGGCAGCAGCTACTTAGGTGCAAGGAGTCAGGTTCTGGTTGTCAACCCCTTCGCCAAATGTGGCGATTGTGGCAGATCCTCCATATGGGAGTGGCTTATGTCCTGTTTTGCAGGTGTACATAAGCCACGGTTATTATAAAACTTCATATGAACCCCATGTTTGTCTAATGACCATGTTCATAAATAAACTATATTATAGCCACGATAGCCGAGTTGTTGGGTGGTCGGAATTTCGAGTCAAGATACCCGAGTTCGATCCCCAGGTGGCAGTACCAATGAGTTTTTCAAAAACTTATGTACGAATTTCATCGTTGGCTTAGACATAAAGGTGGCGACAGGCTCACCACCTGTCACGTTGTCCCGAAAATATCTTCGGTGGAAGGTGGGTTAAAGGGACTTAATTGTCTAGACTTGACCTCTGTCTACCCCTATATTGGGAATTGCGTGAAGATATTTTTATATTTTTTTTTATCTTCGGCGGAAGGTGGGTAAAAAGGTCTAGGTCTAGTCTAGACAATTAAGTCTAGACTAGACATCTGTCTACCCCTGTATAGGGAATTGCGTGAAGATATTTATTTATTTATTTTACCTGCTTTTAATTTGAAAGCGTACATTTATGAGAATTGTAAATTATTTTGATACTTCGATAAAGTGTGCAGTTTGAAACAGCCAATGAAAGGCAGTGATAATTCAAAATATCGTATAACATACATCAATCATCAGAAAATGCCTATTTTATTTTCATCCCATTATTAATGTTCTCCGCTCTGCTAATACTCTGAGCCCGCATCAAATATCTCAACGATCTATCATTCTGATAATAAATAATAAAATAAAAATAATTAACTCGCAATATTAAACATGCAAAACATTTATTTCGAACACGCAACTGTCAATTAATAACAGTAATTACATAAATAAAACTTATTAAATTTTATTTGCTTAGTAAAATTACTAAATATTAATAAGAAATAAATATTTTGTTATGATAGAATATTGCGATTGAAGCGTCATGCAATAAAAACTACGGGCTGGTAAACTTGAATATTTTCATAAAAAAAACAAAAACTAAATATAGACATTATTTGTTTGCTATTTGTGGTTCGGTGTTGTTGAACTACTCTCTTATTTATAAACTGGAAGTCAGACACAAAGGGTCGAATAGGTTGAATGTTGGTGCGGTGAACTGATACATCTAAAAATATCCATGAAATATAAGGTTTTCTCAGAAGGCGCTCAAAAATCACGGATGAAGATATGCTTGAAGTAGTCGAAAACTTGTTTGTTCCGTTTTTTTTTCACTACTTTACTTTGTAACTGAATATGCATATTATTTGATATGATGTGATATTGAATTATTGATATTGATCTGATATTGAAATTCCTATTAAGACGATTCAAAATTATACGAAACGATACGAAGAAAAACCGTTATATTATGCAGAATTTAATCTTTTTCTTATGATACAATGATATTAATATAATTGCACTGTGTAATATTATCCTGCTATCTATTAAACATTATAATGTACACAAAGGCTTGTCAAAAATAATGGTATAATTTATGCAAGTTTCACAAAGTAGGCTAATTTGATATAAATTTATGTGCAAATAAATTTGAAAGCAAGCACAGGCTTTTGAATTCAAAGCACCTGAATTAATAGCTTAATCTAAACTCTACAGAATAAAAAGTTGTCTTTGGATAATACAGCGTAATACAGGGTTGTATAATTAGCTTCAGAATTATAATGACAATACAAATTTAGTTCTGAACTTTTTATGTTTTGTTCTGTGTTTCAAAATGTATATGTATGAGAAATAATCTCTTAAGGATTTTTTTTTATAAAATATTATTAATTTTAAATGTATTTTATATTGTGAAGAACCCTGTTATGAAAGCATGGAGTTAAATAATATTTCAAATGTGGCTGAAACCTAGACGGCTTATCACAATCATCATGGTAGCGGATCCTAAAAGGCAACTGCAATACATGGGACAGTAATGACGCCAAAATTACGATAAAAAGTCATGGTAGGATTGTGTGATTTAAATTTGAATAGACTCTACTTCGATCTCCATGAGCAGGACTCATACCATAGCCCTTTCCACAGCCCGCTAAGTACATTGAGCTTCCTCATTGAGCCTACTATTAAAACTACGAATTCACGATAGCCGAGTGGTTGAGTGATCGGAATTTCGAGTCAAGAGACCCGAGTTCTAACCAATTGGTATGACCTTGCCACCTTTGCTTGGGGGGTGGTAAGCTCGTACCGAAGGCTTTTTCAAAAACTTATGTACGAATTATATCGTTATGGACATTAAAACTGTGGACATTGAAACGGGCTCATCACCTGTCACGTTGTTTCAAAATATCTTCGGTGAGAGGTGGATCGAAATGACTTAATTGTGTACACCTCTGTCTACACCTGTATTGGGAATGGCGTGAAGATATTTTATTGATTTTTCTCATTTAGCCCGCAGTGAAAAACTATGTTCGGTTCAATAGCAAGTCAGTGGCAACATTTTATATTGAGTAAACATTTTTTTTCTTAAAATGAAACAAGAATATCCTATTAAAGATAACGAAGTTTCTTGTTCTCATTTATTCGAAATTTGTAGAAGCTTAAAACAAAGTGTAATTAGAAACAATTACTTTTTTTTCCATTTTACCCTAATCGGATTACCAGAAGTGACAGTTAATAGACTCGGCTTTACAAAATAAGGTTTTTTTGCCCTGATTTTGTAAACAGGGCCATTACAGAGGTATTCCCAATTTAAAAAATAAAAAACAAAAACAGAAAACAAAAAACAAAATCATCTTTCCTAATACAGGGGAGGTCAGAAGTCAAATTTCACCAAGCCTTTTACTTTGCGGCCATTTGTCTGATGATGATCCTTTCGGCGTTTTAATATCCAAGTCGATGACATGAAGACGACTACGTGTCCCTATATAGATCTAAGCTTATATGGCTAACAGAGGAGCACTTCCAAAATTTTACTTGTTCTTTTTTTGATATCTTTCATCCTTTTCTAATCTCTTAATTTCAATATGTCTCTTCATCCTTAAATCTAATTCTAATAATAAGACTAGTATTCCCCGCCATTTCATTTCATTTTGGGTTTTTTGGTAACTTCTTCACAGTTCAAGCTACACTGCTACGGAATTTCTAGTCTAAAAGACTAGCACCTGGTAGTCCGTGTTTTAAAAGATGATTATTTTGTTCTGATGTTTTTAGAGATTGTTATCCCGCCATCTATTGGTTGCCATAAGAATATTCAAGGCTGTTCCTCTTAGTCGCCTCTTACGACACCCGTAGGAAGAGAGGGAGTGGCAAAGTTTTGACACCGTAACCAAACGGTCATTTATTTATGTATTATGTATTATATTCTGATTCTGCCACTTTTGCTTTATTGCGTCTACCACAAAATTCACCATACTTTACGGTCTACTGGTAGACAATGCTTATTGGTATTAAGTCCGCCTTTTGTAACTTCCTATAAGGAATCGCAATACAGATCAAATAAATTTTTAATAAGTTACAGAAATCTCATTGAAAGGAGCCTTCCTCATACATGACTGAACGTTTGAGTCTTGTTTGATTTATTTATGTTATTTAATAATATTATATTTTAACAGAGAGTTTACAGTTGTGTTCAGAATAATTCATGTTTGTTTTTTTTCTTAAAAATGTATGCGACAATATGCAGCGCGCCAAATTAAAATATAGAGTAGCAGCTGCTGTCAATAAAGCTCTGAGTTGATTTCGAGCGTAAAATTTAATAATACAATGAATGAGAATATTGCAATATTTATCAGGAGATGGAAAAGTATTTTTCCACAATGGATACCTAAAACGCTCATGCTAATTACATAACGTAATTTGTTATCTAATTAACATGAAAGTTTATAACGGACTGTAAAATACTACAGTCGATGACCTTCCCTGTAAATGAGGGTTTGCCGTAATTCACCACACTAGGTGTGCGGATCCACAATGTCCAGTATCATAACTAAACACGTCTCACCTTAGATCCTGTAGTCTGCCTTTCATTAGTTAATGGGATTTTAATTGCTCTTTCTTATTCGTATTTTATGAAATCCACGAGAAAATTACCACAGATGACACATTCTTCAAGCCCATAACGTCAATAACATTGATGACCTGCATGGATGAGTGGTACACCGGTTTTCATGGTGACTTCACCTCTGAAGTCCCGGATCCATTTCCCATTTGGGTCAATGTAAAAAACCTCGTTTTCCACATTTTATCTGGGTTTTGGTACTTTCATTGTTTTCGATTGTAACACAGTTATTTAGTATATACATAACAATTTACAACACAAGTATTTCAGCTACTTACTTTTGGGATCCGAGCAATGAATTGATTCCTATGTATGTATGAACGTCCTAATACAAATTCCGCATACTGAACCACTCACCTATCGTGCAGTGATAGCTGTTGTTTATTTTTAAATTTTTATCTCTTTTTTGGATGAAAAAACAGAAATATATGGACTGTATTTTTATCATTGTTCAAAAAATACTCGAAGTAGAATTTACAAAGACGAAATATAGATGCATAATATTCCGATACGATACGAATCGATAGCCGAGTGGTTGGGTGGTCGGAATTTGGAGTCAAGAGACCCGAGTTCGATCCCCAGGTGACGGGCTCGTACCAATGGGTTTTTCTAAAACCTATGTACGAATTACATCGTTGGCTTGGACATAAAGGCGGCGACGGGTTCACCACCTGTCACGTTGTCCCGAAAATATCTTCAGTGGAAGGTGGGTCGAAGGGACTTAATTGTCTAGACTTGACCTCTGGCTACCCCTGTATTGGGAATTGCGTGAAGATATTTTATTTTTTTATTTATAATATTACTTACTAATTACACATACATTGATATCAAATTAAGAAGCTAAAGCACTGGAGTTATCGAATCGGAAACAAAAAATACACCACAGCCCAGACCCGACAAAATGTAGAACAATTGGTTTTCTACATTGATCCGTTCGCCATCCGGTCGAACCCAGGAACTCAGAGATGGCGAAACCTTGGAAACCGGTTCGCTGAAATCTTTGATCTATGCTATTCTTTGAAAATGGGTAAGATAGATATATCAATAATATGTATAAAACATAATATTTTTAAAGTAACATTGATATAACGATAAAACTATATAGTATATATAATAATAGAAATATTCATGTATCTAATAATATTTAATTAATGTTCTTCGACCCGGCAATATTATGTAAACACTTATATTAGATACGAAGTGGTAATTACCAACGAATACTTCTGTTTTAGCGCTTATAATTTTATGTAGACATAAATCATACTGACTAGCGACTCGCCAGACGTCGCGTGGACAGCCAAACGATTTTTACGCCCTGCGTTTATTGTCCGATGTACAGATTGCGTTGAGCAGGATAAACAGACGTAACGTTACAATCGAAATCACATATTTAGATTGTATATCCTCCTCGCAATATAAGAAATATTGTATTTTCAATCTGCATTTTTTAAAGTAATTATTTAGTTACGATTAACACATTTTAACAGTACACACCAAACTTTAATTAACCGCAACACCAAATTTTATGAACCATTCAATAATCCTTTTGCTCCCATAGAGATTGCATGATTGGAAAAATCTGCAGTTATTAGTTGTGTTTTTTTTTTATCAATTTCGGACAGTCAGACAAGCGGATTTTATTTTTAATATACATCTTCACATATTATCCCTTAATATATTTCGCGGGTAGAACCGTTCGCCAAGTGTCACGATCCATATATACCTATTTTGACTCTTTCAAATTTATAATTTTCTTCATACCTTGTTTTAAATATACAGTAATATGCTTCGTCTATTGATAACCATCTATATTTTGAACTCATCTTGATAACCATCTATGTGACATGGTAATGAAATTACTTTTTCGGGGGTGCCATTGCATTTATGAAAATAGGTGAGCTATTTGACTAACTACATATGCCACACCTTAATTGCGGAGTTCGTTAAATATCATGATTGTTATATTTGCGGTATGCACCCCATGGAATAATCTACTGTAATTGAACTTAACACAATTGTATTTTTTATTTAACTAAAACTGAAACTGACGTAATACTTTTGAGAAAAAACATGATCGTATTTAACTATTAATCCTCACTACTTTTCAAATAACTTTTTTTATAGATACTAGATTATGCCAGCATTATCACTTGAATATTTATTTTAAATATGTTTAGCAAATGTTAGCGGAATAATAATCGCGATAAAATCCCGTTAGAAGTCGCGATAGCCGCGTGGGACGGTGGTGGGAATTGCGAGTCATGACACCACAGAGTTTTTTTTAAAAAACGGCGACGGGCTCACCACCTGTCACGTTGTCCCGAAAATATCTTCGGTGGAAGGTGGGTCAAAGGGACTTAATGGCCTAGACTAGACCTCTGTCTACCGCTGTTTTGGGAATTGCGTGAAAATATATAAATCCAGAAAAAACACAAGTAAACCGATAGCAGTGTGTCTACGCTGCGAGATTTCTATCGCCAATTCGCTATCCAAGTAGCGATTATCGCAAATTTATGGCAAAATAATCAAAAACATCTGCTTAATGGACATGAGAAAAATGCTTGGAATATCATGTACTGAACTTCGAACCAACGAGTATATTCTTCAAGAACTCGGCATCAAACAGCGTCTTTAAGAACTATTATATTCAAAAACTCTATCTCTGCTCTCTCTAATCTGCTTAAATTCTTTGAGCATGTTTCGCGACGGAGAGATATCGACGGAGAGATGTCCGTGAATCGCCTTGATATACAGAGATGGTTTCGGTGGGTTACTTCATTTGTTTCAAATTCGGGACGAAATGTTGTTTTTTTTTAAGACTAAATATTAATATATTTTAACTATAAACTAAATATTAATATATTAATATATTTTTATAATATATTTATTTCGACAGAATTTAGAGGAGAAAAATCAGGTCTTTTCCGATGTTAAGGATCTTATCGGGTCAGTGGGTAATAGGTTTTAGAATTCCATTGTCGTAATTACAGTCTCGTATTCAGTTTAAAAGGTTCCTTACTTCCAAAAATTAAAATAACCTGCGACCTAAATGACTTTCGACTATTCAATAACAATGAAAGGAGGTTCTTTAATGCGTTTAAAAAAATCTATCGCCTTTATATCACACAAAATAAGGTCTTCGGGACTATGATTTATAACAAACTCAATTAATAATAATGACTTTTAAAGAAGCATTCATAAAATCTACGGTCGTAAAATGAAGGACCCCTTTCTTTGGAAGCGTTCAAAGGTAACAATCATAAATATCTTGGAGTCTCCTCAGAAGAGCCCATTTATTCACGAGGATGGATATAATAACTTTCCCTGGTTTATGTTTACAATTCATATTTTATAGCTCCAAATTTAACAAGGATCAGATTTTATAGCTCCAAATTTAACAAGGAATTAAATCAAATTAAGTTTGTTCTCTTTGTAAATGATCATTCCATTCTACAATTTTAAAGAGACTAATTGGAACAAATCGTTATACTTGCACAACTGAGATTGTTTATTAGCCGTATCAAAATTTCGATACAATGCAATTATATTGTTTCGTGTACTTTGACGTTATAGGGGACTTCAAATAATTTTTCCGTGATATAATTTTTATACTTAAATCATTGTACACTTTTATATATTATTTTTTAATATATTATTTAACCGACCGGTTTCGTGTTACTACTGCTTCAAAATATTAACTATAGCCTGCAATCTTTTGAAGCCAGTATCACCATCACACGGTTATAGGGTCGGGTAACAACATTTTAAGTAAATTGGTTGTATTGTTTCTACAAATATTTTTTAAAAAATGAAATAAAGTGGTATATGTAGAAGAAATAAACTCGTAAAGCACAACAAATTAATGAAAGTTTTTATTCACTAAGGTTTTACTTACATAATTCGTGCCGTTGAGGATGTGGCTATACATACAGGATAGGGGGGTTCTCCAACCAGCAAGTGGTTTCAGGTACATATCTCACCAATGAATTTGATTGTTATAAAGATTATTAAAAATGTTACT
Source organism: Sericinus montela (assembly GCA_029286605.1). Classification (NCBI taxonomy): domain Eukaryota; kingdom Metazoa; phylum Arthropoda; class Insecta; order Lepidoptera; family Papilionidae; genus Sericinus; species Sericinus montela. The sequence goes on from JAGSMR010000051.1 coordinate 7,736,094, forward strand.
TAGAAAGTTAACTTAGAAAGTCACGGTAGCCGGGTGGTTGGGTGGTCGAAATTTCGAGTCAAGAGACCCGAGTTCAATCTCCAGGTGGCTTGTACCAACGGGTTTTTCAAAAATTTAAATACGAATTACATCGTTGACTAGGATATAAAGACTGCGACGGGCTCAACACCTGTCACGTTGACCCGAAAATATCTGCGGTGGAAGGGAGGTCGAAGGGACTTCATTGTCTAGACTAGACCTCTGTCTACCTCTGTATTGGGAATTGCGTGAATATATTTATTTACATTTATTATTATTGTTTTTACTATTATTTTTATTATATTTTCTCATCTGGTTGGGTTTGCATACACTTAAAAAATACATAAAATAAAATAAATAAAATGTTGATGATAGATCCTAATACATAAAAACAATAAACAAATGTTAAGACCCAACCAGACGGAAGCTCTCGACAGGGGAGACCAGACGCCGAGGGTTAGGGCGACAGGGTGAGAAACCGGCGGACGATGCGGGCAGTATCGAGGAGCACCGCTTTCTACATTTGAGCTCGGAGCGGTCCGTCACGGAGTCCCAGTCGCCTCAGATGTTCAGAGAGGCTAACTGGGATTAACCCATTCGCAGAAACAACTATAAGAATAATTTTAACGGGCACACCACCTCACATGTCGGTCACCTCGTGAGCCAGGTCCAGATATATCGTGTTTTTGTCTGTTTCAGATTTCACGAGGTTCTCGTCATATGGGATGGTAATGTCCACTAAAAATATCCTTGACTGTGCCCGGTCCATCAACACGATATCAAGCTTATTTGCCAGAATCGTACTGTCCGTGATGAAGCACCGATCCCAATAGAGCCTGGCGTGGTCATTTTCGAGCACGGCCTCTGGCCAGTACTTATAGTAAGGCAGTTTTCGTCCGACGAGATCGTATTTAAGAGCGAGCTCCTGATGTAAAATCCTGGCTACTAGGTTGTGTCTATGCAGATACTCAGAGTTAGAAAGCATGGTACAACGGAAATGACATGCCGAAGCGATTCCCCAGGATGGCGACAAGCTCGACAGATGTCAACGGTACCATCCCATAGGATGTATCTCCGATAGTTGTTCGTCTTAATAACCTGTTTATTATTATTTATTATTATGTTAACTTAGAAGATAGGATGTGGACTTTTACATAAGTACTAAAGCATTCTTTTCATCGAAGATATTTTTCGGGATAACGGGACAGGTGGTGAGCCCTTCACCGCCTTTTATCCAAGCCAACGATATAAATCGTACATATATTTTTAAAAATACTCATTAGTACGAGTCACTCGACTCGAATTCCGATCACCCAACCAATCGGCTATCGTGAATTTTATAGTATATAGTACCTGACTTTGTAAAGTTGTTATTGAAAAAATTACTTCGCAACCCTCCGCATGAAAATATAAAAAGGTATATGTTACCTGGTCCGAAGAGAAGAAGAGCACCACCCTCCCTCCCACAGATGCGTGCACTAATTCCACAGATGTGTGCACTAATTCCACTGTATGCACCACCACCACTACACTCAAACCAGGTAACATATACCACCACCGAAAACGCGACACGTGTTTCGCCTCAAAACAAGGCATCCTCAAGCGAGTAGACTCTACGATGCGACCACGCGGTCGCTCATCGTAAATCATCGTCATCGTACTCAACTTTACAATGAATTTCCGCAAAGTAACGCCTGAGTCAATTAAGTACCTGACTTTAATAGTGATATTATATAGTAATAGTAAATTATTATCAATTCAATTCAACTCAATTGGTTTATGAGCTACAAACAGTGTAGGCAAAAATACAACTATAAAACAAAAGGATAAAACCTGTTTTGTCAATAACAGACATGCAAATATAAAGTTCATTAATTGTTACAATAATTAAGAAAATATTTAGACAAATTATATTAAACAGCTTCAATAATCATTGTTAAAAACAATCAAGCATAAATACGTATTATATTAAAATAAAGAAACAATAGAAAATGGTCAATGGTTCAAAAAAACAATTAAAAATAGTAATAATAATAATTCATAATACTTATATTACCTAATTATAAATAAAAAAAATATCTTCACGCAATTCCCAATACAGGGGTAGACAGAGGTCTAGTCTAGACAATTATGTCCCCTTGACCCACCTTCCACCGAAGATATTTTCGGGACAACGTGACAGGTGGTGAGCCCGTCGCCGCCTTTATGTCCAAGCCAACGATATAATTCGTACATAAGTTTTTGAAAAACCCATCGGTACGAGCTTGCCACCTGGGGATCGAACTCGGGTCTCTGGACTCGAAATTCCGACCACCCAACCACTCGGCTATCGTGACTTCACCTAATCGTAACTTTACCTAATTATATACGCATTTTAGACGATATATCAAATAAATTATGATGTCAAATTTCATTTTATCTATCTACAGACAAAATATATTAGAGCTAATACGAACATAAAGTAGCACAGTTTCTAATTTATATGAGCGTTATGTTCGATAAAACTTTCATTACATTTAAAAAGTTTTGTAATAAATGTTCAAGCTTGTGAGCGTACGCCACTCAGTGCTAATTTGTTCTTACATAGTAAATAAGTTCGTGACGTCAAAATTCATGGACAGATCAGTTGCACAGAATACATAATAATACTAACAAAACATTTATAGATATAGTAATGCCGTGCACTAAAGAGATTCTGCCACTTGGGTACACAAAAAAATATTGACTTAATAAAAAAATATACAAGCATACGTACATGTCCACCGAAAATAAATTTAAAAGCAGACAAGCAAGACCCGCCAATAGTCACATAGTCCGGTATTGCGATATCCGGTACTGCGATCTCCAATCCACTTATATAATAATAAATAAATACATACATAGGTAAAGACATATACATTGCTCTGATCCCGAAGTAAGTACATATGCACTTTCATTATGGAATCGGAAACAATACAGGTACCACAAACACCCAGACTAAAAAAATGTACAAGAAGTGGTTTTGTTCATTGACCCGTCCGGGAACAGAACGCAGGACCTCAACGCTGGTGACACTACACAAACCGTGTGTACGCTACTCAGCCACGGAGGTCGTCAAATATCTTGGCTTTTATAGGTTATTATAAATCCTCCTTTTAAAGCTCTCACGTAACCTTCGGAGAGGTGATCCTCTTGTAGAACAGGTCTTGCAGTTGTACAGCATAAAAGCCTGTACGAATTTAAGCTTACATGCACTGCGAGCTACAGGCATAAGTTAAAAAATAGGAAAATTTTGTGACGATGTTCGGGTACTCACTTTTTTTAATTTAAATATTTTACACCCAAACGTGTCTTTAAAATTCCTTTTTATAACAAAGGTCAGCATGGCTTACATGACAAAAAGTTCACAAAAATATACATATTCGACAAATTTTTTCAAGTACATATTTGTTGTTTTTTTTTTACTTGTCATTTGTAACATTATTTTATGTCTTTACTTTTATTTTTAATCTATAACACACTTTACATTGCTTTCCTTGAGAACTATAACCGAATTCCACGTAAATACATAAGTTTGTTGACACTTATTACCTCTTAAACCGGGAGAGAAAAGCGTTTTTCATTGTGTTTTTCAGCCAAAAATTAATAAAAGCATGCACCAATATTTAACATACCATATGATTTTATATATAGATGAAATATTAAGAAAAATCTTTAATTTTATTTATTCGTTATTCATTATAAAATTTCTCTTTTGAATTCCTTAAAAAAAATTGAATATCTTTGTTTTATAATAATAATATTTGGTACGCTCCAAATATGTGAATGTGATAATACTAGATCTGTTACACAGAATATTATATATTACGTCACATAGTTCTCTTCTAAAGTACGTGAGGTATTCATAAAAATATTTTTACGAGACCTCATTGTGTAGAATATTTGTTGCAAAGAATTTATTCAACATAAAATCAGATAAGAACACATTCTTTCGGAATAAATTAGATCAAACGCATTTCTTTTTGAAGTAAAACAAACATAAAATGGAAGTTAATAATCTTACGTGCACAGCAATGCTAATTGAAAAATATTATAACGACCTGACGACCTGACAGGCTAGTTTGTAGTGACTCTGCCTTCGAAGCTAAGGGTTGTGTTTGTAATCCCGCTAGGGGAAAACATTTGTGTGATGAATATAAATGTTTGTGGTGGAGTCATGGATGTCTATATTTTTATATCTTTACGCAATTCCCAATACAGGGTTAGAAAGAGGTTCCTAGACAATTAAGTCCCTTCAACCCACCTTCCACCGAAGATATCTTCGGGACAACGTGACGGATGATGAGCTCGTCGCCGTCTTGGTATGTGTCTGCCACCTGGGGATCGAACTCGGGTCTCTTGCCTCGAAATTCCGACCATCCCTTCGGCTATCGTTACTTCAATATTTTTATATGAAGTATTAAGTATATTATAACGGTGGCTTGGACACTAAGGTGGTGATAGACTTACCACCTGTCACGTTGTCTCAACCCAAATAGTATTCGATGAGAGAAGGGACGATGTCCTTTCGGACATTAAGTCCTTTCGTTCAATCTAGATCTTTATGTAAACCAGTATTGGTAAATATGTGATGATAAGAATTTTTTACTTATTTTTATGGTCTATTGGTGGTGCATATCTCATCCATAAGGATCTTCATTGATATTTATTTTTATTCTTGGATATATGTGTTTCTAATATGTTGGAACTTGTATATAATCCTTTTTAATAATAATTTCTAACTTACTTAAAGGCGGTGCGATCTAGTTAAAACTAGTGACAGTACGTTATTAATGAAGGCAGTAGTTGTAAATGGAACGACAGCTAAGCGTGTAGTCTAAAATGCAAAGGTGCTTGAAACTGTTAATTTACAAGTTAATTTGTATGGAAAAAGTAATTATACTAATGACTGACTGGATGTTAAGAGAAATTAATAGATGTAAAATATTTAAAAAAACGTAAAGAAATAGACAGAATGACACTTGAAGCTGCGGTTTAACCGCAGGTGAAGAGTCGTGGTAGGCTGGTGGTTAGGACACTCGCTTTAATATGAAACTGCCACAGGTTCGATCTCGGGACCGACGGCCCTAAAACTTAATAACTGTTATAATTGCTGAACAGCGTTGGGCGCATCACCAGTCACGTTTATATTGTCACGTTGTTCCAAATAAGCTCAATGAAAAAAATACGGTTCATCTCTATACCTGTTAAAGTATGTATGTATTATTTAATATTTACAACCACTACTGGCGCTCATATTTCGTAGTTTTACTCAAACTAAAAGGGTTAAGTAAGTAGTCCAGTTATATAAGAGTTTACATTAAATATGTAATACTAAAATATGCTAAGTGCCTCTCGAAAGTGACACCGAAAACGCCAGGTTTTTAAAAGGCTTCTTGTTGGACCTATTAGAATAATTAATGAAAAGTTCAAGAGCGAATTTAGGATACGAATTCAGATTTAGGATTTCCTTCGAGATTTTCTAATTTGTAAAAGTTACATTCGATGGATACGTAATTAAATCTATATTTTCAAAACTATACAAATACATATACTTTTGTTTTTTGTAAGGTATTCCTTTTTTGATACATTATATGATATATGAACGAAAAAATTTTTTACTGGTTCCAAAAATTAACCGGCAAAATCGACCTTTCGAATTTTGTCTCGGATAAGAATTGAAAAACCTATGGTCTGATTTTTTATCTTTACATATGTTTCTAATACTGTCTACACTTATATAAACCTTATTTGTTACAACGCGGTGAGGGGTGAGCCTATCGGCATCGGTGACTTAACATAATTACATTAATACATACCCACATTGCAAAATATTTATAGAAACAAATAACTTATACAGACGTACTATTTCGCAAAAATTTATAATTTAATATTTCTCATATAAAATAGCTCAATGACAAATAACAATCATTGTTGATATGGAAATTAAAAATCCATTAACTATATTATAAAACTCAATTTGTGTTGTTTCTATTTTACCTTATTCTTTTTATTTCTGTTTCTTTTTTAATTTTAATTATATTTATTAATTTTGTTTTATTTTAGTATGCAATGTCACGATAGCTGAGTGGTTGGGTGGTCGGAGTTTCGAGTCATGGGACCTGAGTTCGATCCCCGGGTAGCAGGCTCAATCAGGCCAATGGGTTTTTCAAAACTTATGTACGAATTATATCGTTGGCTTGGACATAAAGACAACGACAGGCTCACCAAGTCACGTTATCCCGAAAATATCTTCGGTGGAAGGTGGGTCATAGGGACTTAATTGACTAGACTAGACATCTGTCTACCCCTGTAATGAGAATTACGTGAAGATATTTATATTTATTTTAACTACTAACGAACAAATAGCTGAATAAAAGTATAAATGTTTAGAAACAATTAGAACAGGTGTATACGTTGTTTATAATAAATAACAAAAAGTATTCTTTGGCATAACCCTTCCGAGCATATTTATTCGTAACCTCTCTCAATTTTGTTTGAAGCACAGGCTGGACGCTCATAATAGCTGATATGCTTGAATATTTTATGCAATATTTGTATTTAGCTGGTAAGAATTTTTCTAGGGATAATGTCGAAAAATACTAAGTAACCGTACAAAGTTACATTAGCTAATATATATTTATAGTTTTCTCCTCTACGTTAGATGTAAAATATTTTAATGTATTCCTTTTGCTTTTTATTTTCGTTTTTGTTTAAAATGTACGTACGTATGATATTCCTACTGTTTGATCACGGAGTGGTGTATTAGTGCAATAACTCTCTAATTGTTGTGTTTTTTATTTTTGTGTGGGATTAAGATGAAAAACATGCTTATGTTTATAGGTTTTTAAGCTTATAGTACTCTTCGTTTTCGTATAGGATTAAGTGTGCAGGGTTGAAGTAAAAAAATAGCTTTCAGTACATCCGATGGTAACTGGGGACTATGCATAACCACTCTTGTGGATTACGAATACCTCATATCCTGTAAACACACTACATACATTTCAACCCAGTATACAATAGCTGTTATAATGCTTTTTATCAACAGGTTACGAGGCCCAAACGATTCCTACGCAGAGAAGGGTCTTTATTCAGCCTTGTCAGCTTCTTCTCCATTTTTAAGCCATTTGACATTTGATTTGATTCAAAAGAAGAATCTGTCAATTGTTTTACCATAAAAATTAGTATAGGTAATGAAAGATGTAAGTAACTGGTGTTTCTTGTAGTTACTGCGTATATATAACACCCACTTTCTAGTTGTGGGTGTAAAGACGCGACTAAGTGATAAGAAAATACAATTGCCTGTCGACATACGGCGGGTTAATCCGCTCGCGAAGCTTGGCGATTATCCTCTACGTGAGAGGCCAACGTACTGCAGAGGACTTTTACGAACAGTTTTTTTAATAATGTAAATGCTATCTCCACATAAAAATTTAATTAAATCTGTTGAGCCGTTAAAGCAGAATAAATGTACACACACGTCTCCATTAACAATATTTATATAATTATTTTTTTTTACATGTATGGACTTCATTTCAGCAAAATTATTTAAGGTAAAAGGCAGAGTCAAACTTATGGTTCGGTGTTTGCAATTTATTAATACTTGGTAGACAAGACAGTCTAATAACGGTAATTTGTTAAAATCTGTAAGTAATAAGCGATAATAATAGTAATAAATACCTTTACGCATATTCCTATTCCCAATATAGGGGTAGAGAGAGTCTAGACAAATAAGTTTAGACTAAATTAGACCCTTTGAACCACATTCCACCGAAGATATCTTCGGGACAACGCGACAGCTGGTGAGCCCGTCGCGGTCTCTATGTCCATGCCAATGATATAATCATACATAAATTTTGAAAAAACCTACTGATAGAAGTCGGCCACCTGGGAATCCAACTCGGGTCTCCTTACTGAAAATTCATATCACCCAACCTCTCGGCTATCGTGACTTTTTTATATTCCTCGTACTGGGTAGACAGATTTTTAGATAAGTCCGTTGTACCACAGAGTAACAAAATTGTTTCCCAAATATTCTTCAGTGGAAAGTGGGTCGAAAAAACTTCATTGCCAAGACCTCTATCTATACGAGTATCGGAAAATGCGTGAAGACATTACGTGTAGTTATCAAAAACCGAAACAATCTTGCGGTGACATGGTCAAAATCATTAAGGGTGTATCGCCTCATCCTCAATCCATAGCTAGGACTAATTTAACATAAAAAGCTTACATAAATAGCTCCATAGCACAAAATGTATTAAACGATTATGGGCACGTACTTTGTTGTTAGCTGTATGTTTTCCGAGAAAACATAAACTAGGAATAAAACAAGAGATACTAGTACCGCTGCCATACACCAGTGGAATGAAATAAATTTAATGGAATAAGGAAAGCACTCAGTAGAAAAAAATCGATCGTGGAACGTGGTATTGAAATCGAGTCTCTCGTTTAATAAATTTCCAAGCCAACACTGTGGCTCGTACCAATAAGATTTAAGAAACTAATATATACACAATACATAAATATATTCAAAGGCAGGGACAACATCATTTACATTGCCCGGACATATACATATATACACAAAGTAAGCAGCTTAGGCACTAGAGTTATGGAATCAGAAATAACGAAGCTACCAAAAACACGTAGACCAAAGAAAATGTAGAAAAAGTGTTATCTAGATTAATCCGCCCAGGAATTGAACCTGGAACCTTAGATCCTACCAAACCACTGGTCAATGAAGGTCATCAAGTACGATAATGTATGATTTGTGCCATCTTGGTCACAATGACGGTGATAGACTCACCATCCTAGAGTCATCAGTCAAATGGGTCCCAATAATGCGATTTAATGGACTAACTAATCACAACCATCTAAGGCTGTCAAAGGTGCGTTTAATTTTCTCATTAAAAACGTTTGCCTCAATAATCTAAATATGGCGTAACATAGTTGAACCCAATTTTTACCGACAAAGAACATCGTACGTGATCTTAATTAAAAATTTTATGTGATTCACGGTTTGCCATCAAGTATGGAAAACGGAAATCGGCGCGGGTGGCAGGTGTTCCACATGACGTAACCGCTCGTTACGTGTCAAATAATGTGAGATCATTGTCTGTCTAAAAGTCCTTTTGAAAGAATCACTTCTATTCCTTTGAAGCATGTGTCGTTCTATTTCTTCCAATCAATTTTCAATGTCGCAATATTGGGGAAACGAGACTGTGAACAAAATTTTTATACAAGCGTAAATCATAAGACAGTTGGTCAAATCTTTTTTAACAAAAAATTCTACATAAAATTGCCACTTAAAATTTTACTCAATATGTAACCGTAAAATGTTTGTTGCCTATAAATATTTCAAAGAGTAATTATGGTAAATAATAATAAAAATAATAATAAATTGCCCCTTGCCCCTCAAATCCAACCTTACGTCCGGCTCGACCACCTGACCCACGTGGGGGGCGGACACGTATTATTATAGAAACTTATATGGCTAACAAGGCAAGGGTAACCCATTAAAAATGGAGAAGAGATCTAAGCGTAAACGTATAGAGCCGCTTCCCGGGGGTGATCGCCGGGGCACACCTGGAGCTGACGCTGGGTGTCACAGCATGCGAACCGCCAGCGGTGCGGAGTTGACTAGGCGGGCTTCCACCGGGGTAACCGAAAATGTTACAGCCAAACAAAAACCACCTAATAGAGGTACAATATCTCCATCCAGCTTAACAGAACCATACAGTCCTAATAGTACATTGTCATATGAACCAACATTTAAAACTACTAGCGATGACTCAAGGGAATCATAGATTATCAAAATGCGTTTGATAGTATTCCACACTCTTGGTTAATCAAAACACTTCAAATTTATAAAATAAATAACCCTATTATACAATTCCCTTAAAAAAATTATGCCCTTATGAAAAACTACTCTACACATTAATCACCTGCACACAACATTTAGAACACGAGAAATAAATATTAAAAAAGGTATTTATCAAGGTGATTCTCTGAGCCCACTGTAGTTTTGCCTCGCTTTAAACCCACTTTCAAACTTACTTAACAACCAAAATGCTGGGTATTGTCTTAAAACTGATAAAGAAATGGACGGATTAATAAAAATAACGACAACATTTAACAACGACATCAACATGCAATTCGGGTTAGACAAATGTAAAATACTTCACATTGTTACTGGCACAATGCGAACTGGAAACTACGCGTTGGATGATACGCAGAATAAAATTATAACAGCAATGGAACCAGGTGATGTGTATAAGTATTTGGGATACTATCAACTAAAGGGCATAGATCACAGCAAAATTAAGCAAAACCATATAACAGAATATAAAAAAAGAGTAACACATATTTGTAAAACGAGACTTTCAGGCAAAAACCTTATAAAAGCTATTAACACTTACGCTATCATAAAATGGAACAAAACAAATATACACACTATAGAACGGGCAACACGCATTATTCAAAGTGTCCAAAAGAGACTCTATAAATTGTTGGAGCGCTCAGAAACTGGAGGGGCGGGCCAAGGACCTGATCAGGCTGACACTGTCACCATCTGGCGTAGCCTGTGGTCAGAGCCCGCAAACCACAGCGAGGGCTCTTGGATGGAAATCGTGGCGAGACAGAGTGCAGATATTACACCCATGGACCCCGTCGTCATAACACCTGAAGAGGTAGCTGAGGCGGTCCGTAGAGCCCCAAACTGGAAAAGTCCGGGGCTCGACGGGCTGCATCACTACTTGCTAAAGGGGTTCGTGGTGTGCCACGCTGTGCTCGCCAGACAGTTTCAAGAAGCTCTCGAACAGAAGTCGCTTCCGAGTCTCTTTACTACTGGGGTCACACATTTGGTTCCAAAAGATCAGGTTACCACAGACCCGAGTAAGTACCGCCCCATCACGTGTCTGCCCACCATTTATAAGGCACTGACATCTATTCTGAGTACGAGAATCACCCGGCACATTAATGTGAATAGGATCATGTCGCGTGTTCGGAATGGATGTCGAGGTGGTGGTCGTGGGACCAAGGAACCGCTCCTCATCGACGCGGTCATCGGCAAGGTGGTTAAACGCAACCGTCGGAACGTCTCTGCTGCCTGGATAGACTACAGAAAGGCGTTCGACTCGGTGCCCCATACATGGCTTATCAGGGTCCTTGAACTGTAAAAAGTGGACGATACAGTAAGAGACTTCCTCGAGTACTGTATGGGGCGATGGAGTACGACCCTTTGTCATCTAGATGAGCGGATGACGGCTGCGGAACACCGGATTAGGATACGACGGGGTATTTTCCAGGGCGACTGTTTGAGCCCAATATGGTTTTGCCTCTCCCTGAATCTTCTCAGCACGCTACTGGAGGGATCGGGGAGGGGATTTCAGCTTCGGAAGGGAGGGACAAGGGTGACCCACCTTTTCTACATGGATGTCCTCAACCTGTTCGCCTCCAGCCGCTCCCATTTGGTGGAATTGCTTAGAATCACCTGTGATTTTAGCAATTCTATCAGGATGGAGCTCGGGACGGATAAGTGTGGGGTTATCCATGTTGAAAGGCAAGGTCACTAACACCGAGGGAATAGACTTGGTTATGCGCGTCAACATACGGACCCTTTCCGAGTCTGATATATACCGATACCTGGGTATGTCACAAAACTTGGGTGTCGATGAGGCTGGCATGAAACAGACAGTTAGCGAAGTGTTTTTTGCACGCCTGAAATAAGTGCTGAACAGCTATTTGTCGGGCGTGAATAGGGCGCGCGCATTTAACGGCTGGGTCATGCCAGTCCTGATTTATAAATAAATATCTTCACGCAATTCCCTATACAGGGGTAGACAGAGGTCTAGTCTAGACAATTAAGTCCCCTCAACCCACCTTCCACCGAAGATATTTTCGGGACAACGTGACAGGTGGTGAGCCCGTCGCCGTCTTTATGTCCAAGCCAACGATATAATTCGTACATAAGTTTTTGAAAAACCCATTGGTACGAGCCTGCCAACTGGGGATCGAACTCGGGTCTCTTGACTCGAAATTCCGACCACCCTACCATTCGGCTATCGTGACTTATCCTGTCCGGCAGTCCTGATTTATACCTTCGGCATACTCAGGTGGACTCAAACCGACCGATCTCGTCGTACGGAAATTGCCTTACTATAAGTACTCTCCGGAGGCCGTGCTCGAAAATAACCGCGCCAGGCTCTATTGGGACCGGCCCATCATCACGGACAGGACGATTCTGGCAAATAAGCCTGATATCGTGTTGATGGACCGGGCACAGTCAAGGATATTTTTAGTGGACATTACCATCCCATATGACGAGAACCTCGCGAAAGCCGAAACAGACAAAAAGACGAAATATCTGGTATTTTTATTTTTATGTGTATAAAACCCAACCAGACGAGAAAATATAATAAATACCCATAATAATAATATGATACAGCCCTATACATATACTCGATACAGCCCGCATCGTCCGCCGGTTTCTCTCCTTGTCACCCTAACCCTCGGCCGTCTCGTCTCCCCTGTCAAGGGCTTCCGTCTGGTTGGGTCTTAATATTTATTTATTATTTTTATGTATTAGGATTTATTATTTTTATGTATTAGGATTTATTAGTTATATATTTTGTAATACTTTATTTATTTTATTTTATGTATTTTTATTTTTATGTGTATAAAAACCCAACCAGACGAGAAAATATAACAAATACCCCAAAATTAATAATATGTATTTATGTAGTTGATGTTTTAACCGTTTATCAAAATTTCAATTGAGTTCTTAGAAGAAAGATCATACTTTTAATGCAAATGAGTATTCCGTAATTAAATTCCGAAAGAGGAAGTAAGTATAAAATGGCATTAAATTAAATTCTTAATTTCATTACTATTCCTTGTGGTTTTTATCTACAATTAATTACAAGACACGTGTACCATTTCTTGTCTATATAAATAAATAAATAAATAAATATCTTGACGCGATTCCCAATACAGGGGTAGACAGAGGTCTAGTCTAGACCATTAAGTTCCTTCGACCCGCCTTCCACCGAAGATATTTTCGGGACAACGTGACAGGTGGTGAGCCCGTCGCCGTCTCTATGTCCAAGCCAACGATATAATTCGTACATAAGGTTTTGAAAAACCCATTGGTACGACCTGCGGCCTGCACCTGCCACCTGGGGATCGAACACGGGTCTCTTGACTCGAAATTTCGACCACCCAACCACTCAGCTATCGTGACTTTTAATATTTATGTAATATTTATTATATGTTTGTAGTGATATTTATATGATATGATAATATTTATCTCCATCTATCCATTAAAAATGTTAGTTATAGGCAACTATGCAAAACACAAACAAATTATGGGATTATAAAAAATAAGGTAAAGGTAAGGTAAAAAAATAAGGACGATTTTGTGAATCAACTAGTGATCAAAGTTGGCTTTTCACGGGTAATAAATACAGCATATACACTAAATATTCATACATATATACAGTATATAGTACCCTTACAGTATACAGTATATAGGTATGAATATTTAGTGTATATGCTCTGTTACCCGTGAGAAACCAACTTTGATCACTAGTTGATTCACAAAATCATTTATAACAATAAGGTTAAGAATAACGTTATTTTTGATAGTTATATTTTTATTAAAGTTAAATAAAAAATTACTGCCTATTGTACTGCGTTAAATTTTCTGTTGTTAAATAAATACTAATTAAATGTTTCATTAAAATTGTTAGCTCGACGTAGTCATCGTCGATGCGAGTGCGTTTGCGGTTAGCTATATGATACGTATTGCTTTCAGAGCAAAAGTAAATCAGATTGAATAGCAAACATTAATGTGTGTATCCGACTTTCGACATGCAAATTATTTCCAAGTGATTAATCACTTTTCCACTTTTTGCCATCCCTTTCAGGATAATTTATTTAAATTTTTACTGCCCTTTATGAACTTCGTGTGAGGAACAATGAAGTTGAGAGAATAAACGCGTCATTATGAATATACATTTATTGAACAAAATAAATATTTTATACAAATTTCGATATAAATGAATAGTAGCTTTCATTATCATGCTTTAAAACTGGTATTTACATAAAGAAAGTGTCCGCGCCGTCCGGTATTGGCGTAAATATATAATCCATTTTCTTTCCGTGGGTATCATAACTATGGGAAAATCCTTCGAAAAAGTTATTGGTTACCGATAGATAGCGGGTTAACCATAACTAAAAATACTAGACCGAAATTTTATGCACGCTGGTGACGGGCAGCCAGTGTCTGGTACTGAGATCGTCAATTCGTTTTCCGAACGTGGCGATTACGTGTAGTGGAATATCAAAGGCCGTTATGTATGTATACATAAAAAGATGAATCATTACAGTGAATTTGTACATTATAAAAAATAAAAACGTTGATATTTTTATTTATTTACGATACAAGCGCTTAGTAACATAACATTTAAAATGGCAATTAAAATTTGATGAAGCCGACACCGGCTATCCTCACAGAGCAGTTAATTTAAAGCGACCGCCCGGGCCTTTAGATATCACAGCTCTTCGTATTTTAATAGGCTATATAACTTCACAGTGGTCAACTGTCGTAAATTTTCGACGCAAGAATATACAACCCCCTTTGTTCCCGTGGGTGCATAGCATAACTATATCAAGAAGTGTCAAATCGTTACTAAGCAGACCTGTTACTGGAGGCTGAATCTACGCCGTATTGAAGGTATGCGGCGTCTGGTACTATTATCGCGAGTTAGCATGCCAGGAATGGCGATTGTGTTAATTCAGGATTCGATTCCTGGACTAGTGAATGTTGCAAACCACTTTTCCTCCATTTCTCTGGTCCTGATGTTTGTGCTAAGATAACTTCGTTGTTTCCGATTCCATATCTCAAGTGCTTTAGCTAGTTACTTTGGGATCAGTGCAGTATATCTGTTTATATATGTACTTATTATTATATATTTTCCTTGATATAATTCAAATTGATTTCGGATAGGAATTCCTCAACTCTTTAATCTAAAGCACTGGAACATTTGAGAATTGTATTGACTAGGCAGTCAATAAGTGTCACGTATATAATGTGCGTAGTGAGATGTGCACATGTCAAGTCACGTCCCAAATAAATGGATCCTTGAACATGCGAACGTGAGAGATATTCTAGAGCATTGAAAATAGAAGTTGATTATTCAAATTCGCATGTTTAAATAGGTCAAGTTAAAGAGGAAATATTGACCATTTGTTTTTTGATATCAGCGTAATAATACATCGCCCCTACTCGTTCCGTGTATGTTACAAGAGACAACTAAGAAAATAAACTTGAAAAGAGGATATAAAAAAGCTTAGACTTCAGGACATAAAAAAGCTACGGCGTGTAAATGCCCACTGCTGAGCAAAGGCCTTCTCTCAAATATTCGGGTTCGTGTTGACTCCACATGTCCTCATGTCTGAAATAATATATAGTATTTATTATTATTTCTTACACGAGCAGGTTTCCACGATTTTTTCATTTACCGCCGAGTACGTGGTAAAATGCAGCATTTAAAACTACTTTTAACAATGATAGTTGTGTTGGTGGCGTATAAAGCAAGCGCCCTGATCAAGGCTACCACGGCTTTTACTAGGCTAAAACGTCTCATAAGCCTCTACCATATGGAGTATTTTCCATAATCGCCATCTTAAGATTGGCGATCGTAGTAACAGACATCTTTCACCGTAGACCCTGCTGCCAGTCACCGGATTACTTGATTTT
The DNA here is from genome assembly GCA_029286605.1 of Sericinus montela. Lineage (NCBI taxonomy): Eukaryota > Metazoa > Arthropoda > Insecta > Lepidoptera > Papilionidae > Sericinus > Sericinus montela. Next base: position 7,751,887 of record JAGSMR010000051.1, read on the forward strand.
GCTCCGGTATTTTTTGAAATTGCTATCTCGCCATCTGCCGGTTGTTTTTCAATCCATTCCCATCCCCTAGTACGACACCCTCGGAAAGAGGATGTTATTGTCTTATGCTGATACACCAGTGCTATTGCGTGCGTGTATCGTGCGTTCGTAAGTAGACGTACATACACGTCTACAAAATATTATTATACATAATTTATTTACGTGTTAAGTTGTAAATATACATACAAACAGAGATTATTCTTAAGCTGATATTAATCGGCGAAAATTTACGTAAGTAACATGTACAATGAAGATTATAGAACATCAGAATATAAAGAAGGTACCAAAAACACTCAGACCCGAGAATATGTAGAGAAAGTGTTTTCTACATTGATCCGGCCGGGAATCGAACTCGGAACATCGAAGCAAATTACGAAACATATTTAAGTACGGACAGCAGCTTTTGTGGAATTCGATTTCAGAATATTTATTTAAGAGAACCTTGCTCCTTCTTTGATCTGATTTTTCGGGTTATATCTGATTTTAAATCAACACCTACTATCTTAAAACCATCACGGCATAATTGGCACAGAGGTCAACACAGCATTCATAAAAACAGACTCAGTGGAACGGTTGGCTTGCAAATAAGAGAAAAGTCTGGTGCTTCGATTGCCGGTTCAGTCATTAAAAAAGGCGTTGTAAAGGAAGGGATCGTAAATTACTTCTAATATTGTACTAAATGTTTTCTATAAAATAAAAAAAAATAATATCAATATTTGTGTACATAATTCAGTATAAAACAGTGCTTTCAAAAAGAAAGCAATGTAATTCAGTGCTTTCATATTCATTTTTAGAAGTTTGTGACGTATAAATAAATCAAACATATCGGTAAACAAGGTTATAAAGACGTTTTAACAAAGAAAGCTATAAGATCAAAATTGTCTAGACATAATTCTTGGCAGATTACTTGATAATAGCATTATAGTTCTACTTATAAGTAGCAAAAACACTGCTGAGATAGTCTGAACACGCTTTCTCAAAAAATATTACTTTTACTTTATTCATAATAATGTAGTTTTACGATATAATAAAACTATAATATGACTCGTATTTGTCTGTGTGCAAAGTACCACAATAGCGGTAAGCTCATTTTTATGATTCACGTCTAACTTTTTAAGGAGGTGTATATGGTGCGCTTTTATTTCTGTGTAGCCGTCATGTATATATGTGACTATCATACGAAACAGTCGATATCTGTATTACCAGACGAATTATTATCCTGTATGCAAATTTCAGTGATTCGAATTTCACCTTTTCGTAGTCAATACTTTTTTATTAAATTTTTATTTGCATTAAGCTCTCTAATAGTCACGATAACTGAGTGGTTGGGTAGTTGGAATTTCGAGTCAAGAGACCCGAGTTCAATCGTCGGGAGGCAGGGTCGTACCAATGGGTTTTTCAAAAACACTTATGTACGATTTATATCGTTGGCATGGACATTAATAAGGCGACGGGCTCACCACCTGTCACGTTGTCCCGAAAATATCATCGGTGGAAGGTGGGTCAAAGGGACTTAATTGTCTAGACTAGACTAGGGAATTGCGTGAAGATATTTTTTTTAATTCTTTTCGCAGCAGGCCTAGATGGGTCGAGATAGGTAAAATGGTTACGACTCTTTACACGATGCAATTATGAGTAAGAGAATTTCGTGAGTTGTTGGATGAAAGTGGTTCAGGACTCTTCTGTTTGGTAAAATTTGGGCCTGTTGTCCGCAATGAATATCTCGTACGCTTTATAGAAGAAGAAGAATAGTAAAGAAAGACAAAAACAAAGGAAATACTGTAAGGTAGTCCAACGTTGTAGATTTGATTTTGTTTACTTTATCCTTATTTTTCTTTGAATTAGGGTTACCTGACAGTTTTTTTTTATTTCTTTGAAATGTTCAAAAATTGCATGTATATAAAAATTTAATTCCTCAAAGCGTTCAAGCCTAAAACATACAGACACCAGCTGTGGCATGCGCTCAAAGCACACAATGCAAACACAAACCCGGAATAAATTCAATTTCATTCTTATCCCTTAAACAAACAAGATACTGTAACGATACTGAGATTCTGGATTATATTGAACTTTTAATGTTTATCGAAAATACTTTTTACATTTTTTTAACCTTCTGTGTACCTTTGTTCATAAAGAAATGTAATTGTAACATATGATAAAAAATTAGAAAAATGTATTTTTTTTCTTCGATATTCTTTCGCCGATTTCTTCTCCATCAGAGGAATCTCATTAAGACACGGTGGTAGGTTAAAAGTGAAGACTTTTCGCATTAGATATTTATGTTCCAGAAATTAAATACAGAATTTGTTTTTGAATCCAAATATTTAATTAAAGGCGTATTAGTAAAGGCGATTGGTTTTTTAAATAGATATTTCTTTTAATTGATTTAATATTAGATTAAAAACGTATAAACATATATCTTTGTTTAAAACAATAAAATGTACATTAAAACAGAATTTCATTGACAATAGCATTTTCATTAAAAAAATAATTATAAGTTAAATAAAAAAAGAAAGGTATTATTTTTAACCACAAGACAAACATTATATTAACATGTTACCAGAAGTGCACGTAATCACTATTGTCTATGATTGAAGAAGATTTACATAATCTTATCAATAAAATTGCATAATAAAAAGATTTACATACTTATTGTCTATGATCTCCATAATAGGCGGACCTGTAACGTGAGGACCAAAACTAAATGATTATACCATGATTTTAGGTTTGTACAATTCTACTCTATATAAAGTTTACCAAGTCTCACACTCCTCGGCATATGTAATTATTTAAAAAAGGGTGAGATGTTTCTTCAAATATTAATAATGTATGGAAAATATGAATGAGATCTGTTATTTAAGTTTGACTAGTTATTATAGTAATAAAATAAAGCCTTCAATACTTTGTACATAGTAAACCAAAGCGGCTGCTTCTGCTTGATCCAGCTCGTAGGGCGAGTGAAGCAACCGGAGGCTCATACCGTGATTGCATGTTTTACTACGCATAATACAACGTAATGCAGTCATGGTGTTTCAAAAATCTTTGGGTGACTGTAATCACAATTCAGTGAACCGATTGCTACTTATCAAATGACTTGACTAACTCCGTTGACGAGCGGAGAACGCGGGCTAAATTCTCGGACCGATCAATCTAGAACCAATTCTTCAACATATTTTCATGGGTCTAAATGTGATACATTTTTTGTTTCAGATTCCATAAAATAACTGCTTTAGCTAATCACGCTATTTAACTATTTTCATCTAACTTATGTACTACTTACTTATGTACTTACATAAGCAAGTAGTTCATAAGTATGTACTTATATACTTACATACTTATCATGCTTTAGCTACGTAGCTACTTATCAGAGCAATGTACCTGATGTTTTCTTGTAGTAGACAAATAAATATAATACACTTTGAATGTTAAAAAACAAATGTGTGTAATTATGTACTACTTCAAAAATATAAAGTAACTTACAATCCGAACTAGATCATAGGTTTTTTTATGATAATTTATTGCAGATAATCGAATGAAAGGCAATTCAGAGCGTATTGAATTGTATCAAGGACGTTGAAATTGGATTCGTTCATTAAATTTCAAGTATGTAGAAAAACCTTTGAATAAAAGTAGATGTCCATGATAAATAACGTATTTTTCTAACGTGAAAATTAGTTTTTCATCAGAACCCTTAACTGAAGTCATCAAATTAAATCTTTTCCCATTGCAAAAAATTTGAGAGTGTAGGGATTTAGTATTGTAATGTATAAAATAAAAATGTTTCTTAGGTACAATTAGTTGAAACAATTGTGTGAGCATAATCAACAACTATCGTTTACTAAATAAATAAGAGTCATGATAGCCGAGTGTGAGATCTGAATTCTAGTCGAGAGATCCGAGTATTACTCACAGAGAGTTTTTTCAAAACTTATATTGGATTTATATCGGTAGTAAGGCTTGGACATTGAAACGGGGTGAGAGGCTCACCACCTGTCACGTTTTTCCAAAAAAATGTATTTACTGAAAGATGGGATGAAAGGCTTAAGTGTCAAGACCTCTGCTTAGCCCATAATTGGGAACATCGTGAAGATATTTAAAAATATGAAGTGAACCTGTAGTTTTTTCTGTACTTAAACTACCTTAAAATTAAATAAACAAACAAGAAATACTAGCGCTCCTAAGTCTCAAGAATCTTATATTATTTAGATTTTTCTTCAGATATTCTTTCAATTCTTTTTACCCAACTCGACTAGAGGAGTACATAAAACTTTATTTGTGCGATCATATTTTTATTTTACAGTTTACCTAAAAATCTTAAGATAAAAAAGAAAAATTTTTATGTTACCAGTAATAATACATGGAAGCGAAGACTGGTGTAAAGAATCTCATAATTGCTTGTAGCTTGCTGAAGAAATAAAATTTGTTGAATATGCAACTAAGGCACCTGCTATCTTTGTTCCGGGAAATTTATTTTCTGAGATCGTTATCCGCCATCTTACGGTAGCCAGTGGTTATTTTCAATGCTTTTCCTAATATTCCTTAAGTCGCCTTCTATGACACCTACAGGAAGAAAAAGGGTGTTATATTATTTTGCCGATACCACACAGAACCATATTATGACATATTACCAAAATTTTTCAAATAGAAAAAAATGGTTTAAAGTAAGTTAAATAATAGATTATTAATCATTGGCATATTGTCTGAATTGATATTAATTAATAATTTCCCATAAATTTTGATTTTAACACAAATAAATTCATAAAGGTTCGTCTAAAATTAGATCGACCATTACTATTCCGCACCTGCCGAGAACGTAGGCGAATAATCGTCAATCAACTTGGATGATATAGCGTGGTTTTATCCGCTATTATAAATTGTATTCACTCGGCTTTATACCGTAATTTATTGATTTAATGCTAAATTCGTATTTATACAATAATAAATATTGAATAGACTTATTAGGAATATTTATCTACGTAAATATAAGCGCAACACCAGTCACCGTGTTTCAAATAAGCTTTCGTGGGACGAAAATACTTAATTGACTAGATCTTTGCCTGCCCCAGTATGAAGATATAAAAAGAATCAAAAGAAGAACAGACTTAAAACACCTCTTTTTTACTTACATACATACGTCTTATGTAATATGGGCCAGTAAAAATACAACGCAGGACATCGACTACCTCCGTGAGAAGAACTTTCCCTAATAGCTGTGTCTGGCAAGCACAGTGTCATACTCCTCATGCCTTAGCAACTTCCCGGCATAGTAATATTCAATATTGATATAGTATTTTGCATGGTATTTCTGGTATTTTGAACAGTACGCCACTTTCGGAGAAAGAAGGTATTCTTGCTCCGTTACCAAGTGCCTCACTTAAAATAAAACATTTTAGGTTTAGATTAGTGTTCTATTTTCTTCACGCATTTTCCCAATACTCGGATAGACAGACGTTTTAATGATTAAGTAATTTCGACTCGCTTTTCATGAAAACTTTCTTGAGAAATTATTGGTGCTAGCTTGTTATGAAAATAAAAATTTTTGATAAAAAATTCGTTGAGCTCGCAAGAGCTCATTATAAAATCGGTAATCGAAGGGAAAAATATAATAGTAGTTTAATCTTCATAAAAGTATCATCGATGCAATGACAGAAATGATTCATTTACTTCTTCTACTTTATCGCAGATATGTGCTTCACGCTAAATTTACCTGAAGTCAGTAAAGAGATAATAATAAAAAATAAATATGTGGTATACTTGTGGACCAAAATTACTTAAATTGAACGTGATTTAAGTACTTTGAGCGACGAACAGGATTTAAAATAATCTTCGACTCTCTCTCTCTCTTTCATTTTCTGTATTTCACGAAAAGTAAAATCTTATAAAAAAGAAAGAATATTTTTTCTTTGACTATCACACAATAGTACATAGAAAATTATATTTATACAGATCAATAGTTGGATCCCATCTCAGTAATTGCCTGTGGAATCAAAGCGAGATTTTTAAGGACCTTTATTAGCTTCTAACATCCGGATAAACATGTGAAACTTCAAATAAAATTTATAGTGATAAAATAATCATTAATTCATTGTTTCTGATTTTATAACACAAGTTACTTACTTTGGGATCAGAGCAATGTATGTTATGTAGTCCCTATCTTGTTTATTCATAGTATTATAGTTCTATATATTATTAGGAATTGCTTGTAATGTAAACCAAACGTGGTATATAAACCACTTAATGAAGAAAGAAAATAAATGGTTTGAAGGAGAATGTACTTGAATATGTGAAAACGTAAATATTTCTTTTTCATTATACTGTACTCGTATGTATGTACATGATTAAATATGCACAAATAAAATTAAAGAACCGAAACAACAAAGTATGTTCAAATAATGAAGTATATTTATTTTTAATTGTTAAATATGTCATTGCAGTAAGTATCTGTTATTTCAATTAATGGATATTTAATTGAAGTTGGTTGTTATTAGATGCTTTACGATATATGAATAGGTCGAGTATTCTGTAAACCGAAATTGATGAAATGTGGTTAAGTTCAAATATTATGTTGTATCATTTTGAAATGCTTGCTGGAGAAGTGTATACAATTTCGTACCGTTTGTTCAAATTATAAATATGTGACTTGATGACATAAATTATAATAAAAATGAAGAGCTTCCCAATTTTGGTTTATATTTCTTTTTATTTAGAACAAAGTGAGAGGTGGTGAGCCCATCGCCGTCGTAGTCCAAACGAACGATACAATAATATTTACATAATATATATAATGATCTCACAAATGTTTTCCCCTAGCGGGATTCAAAACCCGAAACCTTTAGCTTCGAAAGCAGGGTCACCACCAACTCGAATATCTGTATAAGTAGAACATACTTCTGCGTTTCGTCTGGTGAGTGCAGGTAACCGGAGGCCCACAAACCCCGCCAAAACTATAAGGCGCATATTAAGGCATATTAAGGCGCAAACGCATCTGCTATGCCTCTGGTATTGCAGGTGTTCATGGGCGGCGGTAATCGCTTACCATCACGTGAGCCACCTGCTTGTTTGCCTCCCTCTTCTATAAAAAAATATTTTTATTAATACATATATATATAATTTAAATATTTTTAATTTTTTACATCTACATAAAGTTCAATTATTTATTACCGACAACTTTGTTTTAGAATGTAAAACACTATCTAAAAATGTAATATTGGCTAAATTGAAATATTCTTCAAGACACCTATGTATTTCTATACTACAAGATTAACTTATTTAAAGTACTGAGATGGATATTTTTTTTAAATATTGTAGTTATTTTTGAATTGGAATTAAATTATTAAAGTAATGAATAAATAAATAAATATCTTCACGCAAGTCCCAATACAGGGATAGACAAAGATGTAGCCTAGACAATTAAGTCCCTTTGACCCACTTTCCATCAAAAATATTTTCGGGACAACGTGACAGGTGATCCCGTCGCCGTCTTAATTGTATGAACCCATTAGTATAAGCCTGCCACCTGGGGATCGAACTAGGGTCTCTTGACTCGAAATTCTGACTAACCACTGGGCTATCGTGACTTAATTAAATAAAGAAAAGTAAATTAATAAAATTAACAATAATGCTGTAACAATAATATTCTTCTGTTATAATTTACAAATAATGTTTTTGTGAAACATTTTGCTCGCTTGCGTGTATACGGGGCTTGTAATTTTTATATTAATCAGCTTAATTGCGAAACTAATAGCTTCAAACTTAATGACGTTAAAATTTAATTACTTACTTTTATTATTACAATACATGCCTCTATGTTAGGGTAAAAAGTATTATTTTAAACCACGTTAAATAACAAAGAAGCCAATAACAGGTTCTCACTGATAGAAATTCTATGTGTGCATGTGTGTTACTTTTTATGTATAATAATAATTATAATAATAAACAATTATATAGATTTAACCCTATCTAATCACATGACATGTATTGCTCTGATCCCAACAAAAGTACATTTCATAGCATTTGTGTTATGAAATCGGAAATAACGAAAGTACCACAAATAATCAGACACACTTTCTCGGATCTGAAGAAAAAGCTGGGATCTCAGAGCTGGCGATACCATGACAACTTTGTTTTAGAATGTAAACACTATCTAAAAATGTAATATTGGCTAAATTGAAATATTCTTCAAGACACCTATGTATTTCTATACTACAAGATTAACTTATTTAAAGTACTGAGATGGATATTTTTTTTAAATATTGTAGTTATTTTTGAATTGGAATTAAATTATTAAAGTAATGAATAAATAAATAAATATCTTCACGCAAGTCCCAATACAGGGATAGACAAAGATGTAGCCTAGACAATTAAGTCCCTTTGACCCACTTTCCATCAAAAATATTTTCGGGACAACGTGACAGGTGATCCCGTCGCCGTCTTAATTGTATGAACCCATTAGTATAAGCCTGCCACCTGGGGATCGAACTAGGGTCTCTTGACTCGAAATTCTGACTAACCACTGGGCTATCGTGACTTAATTAAATAAAGAAAAGTAAATTAATAAAATTAACAATAATGCTGTAACAATAATATTCTTCTGTTATAATTTACAAATAATGTTTTTGTGAAACATTTTGCTCGCTTGCGTGTATACGGGGCTTGTAATTTTTATATTAATCAGCTTAATTGCGAAACTTTTTTACTTTTACTTACTTTTATTATTACAATACATGCCTCTATGTTAGGGTAAAAAGTATTATTTTAAACCACGTTAAATAACAAAGAAGCCAATAACAGGTTCTCACTGATAGAAATTCTATGTGTGCATGTGTGTTACTTTTTATGTATAATAATAATTATAATAATAAACAATTATATAGATTTAACCCTATCTAATCACATGACATGTATTGCTCTGATCCCAACAAAAGTACATTTCATAGCATTTGTGTTATGAAATCGGAAATAACGAAAGTACCACAAATAATCAGACACACTTTCTCGGATCTGAAGAAAAAGCTGGGATCTCAGAGCTGGCGATACCATGACAACCTTTGTTTACGCCACTCGTCCACGGAGATTGTCATGCATATATTTATGTTCAAGCATAAGTTCGACAATTGTATTTATAGGAAAAATTGTTTTTAAGATGTAGTAGTACTAGACACCTAATACCTTAGAGGTAAGTGTGACCTCTGCGCTGAAATTAGTTCTGGTAATTTTTAGGAGTAATTGTCTTACAATCTGTCGGTAGTGCGTAGCCCATTGCAACTTATTGGTTTTTCCCATAGTCGCATTTTACAAGACCCCACAGGAAGAAAGTCGGTAGGGCCTACGTTGTAATCATAGGATAGTGGTAGCCGAAAACTTATTTAAGTATTTTCCACGGCGTATAGTGTATAACTTAAACGTGGATAATTTTATAATAAATTTAGTATAACGTGGAACATCTAAGTAAAATATCTGCATTAATTACTGAACACAAACCAGGCCCGCATTAAACTTCAAGCTCATCCTTTGTTATAGCTTTTCATTAAAATCTTTTGGTTGGCTTATTAACAAAAAGTAAACTAATCCATCCATAAATTTTCACCATATTTTTTATTATACAAAATTTTAAAGTTAATGTAATAGTAATTACTTACCTCCTTATTCCTATATCCTTCTGAGCACTATTTTTAGTAAAATTAAGGTAAAGTAACATTTCCGTAGTTATTGTATTTCATCGAAAAGCAAATTAAACTAACACTTGACAGTGGCTACTGCAGAATATAGATAAAATTAAGAAAAAATAAGCTGGATTGCTTACAGTCCTTTATTATATATGCCGCCTTTAAAAGTAGACTAAGTCTATAAACAGTAGTGTAAGACAATGTAATGCCACCCACAATAATCATACGGGCAGATACTGTATATTTATTTATTTATGATTTTATGCACGACGGAAGTGTACGTATACGTACTGCGTGCACAGCTATATTCTTTACTAAGCCTTTATATATAAAAATATTTACGTAAGTAGTTTGTTGTGTATCTCACAGGGTCAGCTGAAAATCAGCGTTACGTCAATAATTAAAAAAAAAATCCAATATTTAGGTAGGCAGATATCCAGACAATTAAGTCCTTACGATCCTTCTTTAACCGAAAAAATTCTTTGTGACAACGTGACAGGAGGTTCTATCGAACTGTATAATTCTTAGATATGTTTTTAAACCCACGTTTCTCGGTCATCGTGACATTTTTTACAATAGTTGTTGCAACATTAAGCTGAGCTGACTTCCAATGCTTTGTCGTAGTCCTTCGTCACTCAAGATTGTAAATGTTATTTAAATTTGCAAGGATTTAAATTTGCCAAAGAAGATTGTATTTATTGGTGGTTATTTGTAGATAATTAAAAAAATGGGTTTATATTTTTATCTGCCTTTTTATTTCCTTCTCTTCAATGGAGAATTTAATGTCAGAGTAGTGAATATTTCAAGATGACAAAAAAACTATTTCTATTTGTTCCGAAACAATCACTTAAAAGAGATTACAAGAACTGATTGAAACTGAAAAGCGAGAAAACTCTATTGCGGTTGCACCAGTCTTCTTGTTTCGTTTGCTTTACCCCGCAACACAAAAGAAATAGCTGCAAATTACACTTCAAGAACAAAGTTCAATTTATTTTTCTGTATATTTATTTAATGATTTCATTGAAACTTTTTGCTTATGCATTATTATTTTGAGTGTTACTCTTTTATAATTATCGCTTATGAATACGCATGTGTACAAAAAATACTCACAGGAACGATCATAAAACAAAAATATTTTCACCCCATTCCCAATACAGGGATAAACAAATGTCTAGACAGTTAAGTCGTTTCGATTTATCGAAACGATCATACAAAATATTTAATTTTACTGTCTCTATCTACCCCAGGATGAGGTAGATGCGTTAAAATGCATATCTTTTTTTAATATAAATCAATCTACAGTAAAGCTAAGCAGTAAGCTACGCAAGCAGTACCGTAAGCTGTACAGTAAGCTGTTAAAAGTAGGGAAATAAAATTACGTTTAAGCTTTTAGAATAAAATTGAGGAAATGAGATGTCAAGGGATTAGAGTAAATAAGTACAATATTTTATTTCATTTCTCTATCGACGATTTGTTTTCAAATGCACGAAGCATTACACGTAGCAAATTCAAGAATATTATTTGCATAATTTTACAAGTATTCTACTACTATTTAATTACTACATTATATTCCTAGTCCTGATATTATACTTCTATCTTCCGAGTCCCGAGGAAGGTGTATTGTGTAGGTCGTAACTTTGGGCAACATTATTCAGCCTAAATACGTACACATGTAGATAGGGATAACATCACATACATTGCTCTGATTCCAAAGAAAGTAGCTTAAGCACTTGTGAAATCAGAAACAACGAAGACACCATAAATACCCAGAGTTGAGAAAATAAAGAAAAAGTGTTTTCTGCCATGACCCATCCGGGAATCGATCCTGGAAACTCAGAGCTGGCAGAAACATCGCTGTGCACACCACTTTTCCAAAGAAAGAAGAAGTTTAGATTTTATTTTCTTATATACTTTATATGGAATTATCGGTCAGAGGTCATGATTATTAGACACTTTCACTTCTACCAGATTCATAATTTTCATCATATATGCCCACTTTTCTTCGAGCAACTTGCATATATTGTCTTCAAAAGTGAGTCTTTGCCTGCCTCGGGAACATACCGAGTGAACTGATGAACAATAAAAGGTTATTGTTTCCTTTCTTTTTTTAAATTATCCAATTACTTTTTATTTACGACGTAAAAAACCATAGTTCGATTTTAAAAAATTGTTGTCGTGTTAAAGCAGTAAATCTCTAAGCTAGTTATGTAATGGCTATACTTTATTCATCTGAATTTCAGTGAAGATATTTCAAAGCTGCAGGCGTGAAATTCTTTGGATCGATCGACCGACCGTTCTACGTATTGGTATCTTCCAATTAAATGTAGCACTCTTGTTGTTCGCATTCCATTTTCAACAGGATTGAACAATATTTTAGAATACTAAGAATTAATACCAAAACCGGGTTTTAATATTAATATGAGCGTAAACAACATCAGTTTCACTTCATATTTTTTATGTCTTCGCGGAAACTATATAACAGTTAAATTTAAAACTACTAGGCACTTATTAATTATAAATAAATATCTTCACGCAATTCCCAAGACAGGAGTTGACAGAGGTCCAGTCTAGACAATCAAGTCCCTTTGACCCACCTTGAAGATATTTTCGGGACAACGTGACAAGAGGTGAGCCCGTCGCCATTTTTATGTCCAAGCCAACGATGTAATTCGTATATAAGTTTTTGAGTAACTCATTGGTACTGCCACCTGGTGATCGAACTTGGGTCTTTTGACTCGAAATTCCGTTTTCCAGATTATTATCTCACCCTGTCCAAATACATTTTGAAGGTTTTTCTGTTATTATTTTCTTACGACACGGGGAAGAAGAGACTATGTTCTTACGGCGATACCACACGGCTTAAAGGTATAAAGACAGTTAAACAAATAATTTTGAATTTACATGAAAAGTAAAGTTATTTTCATAGCACGAGGAATATAAAATTATTATACGATTCTTTGTTAACGTTGAAACTGTCATATAACTCGATTAATCTTGTACCCTGATTACGATTTATATTTATTTCAAAAGCCTGGAACTAATAGAGTACAGCGTAGTTTGAATCCCAGCGGTATACCTTGACAATTTATACGCTGCAGCGAAATGACATTTACATGCAAACAACCTTTCAAGATTTACATAGTGTTATAAGGTGAAAGGTAAGGTATAATACTTTTTTATCAAGGTCAAAGTTTTATATTCATAAGAGTAAATATAAAATAGTTTAAGAATGGTTCGAACCATACCCATTAAGACAGCAATACAAATATTATGTGAAATTATTTTAAATTTTAATTAAATATTTTATTAGAAAGATTGGAATAGAAATATTACTTTGGTTTTTATTTCTATTAGATTATTACTAGGCACAAAATAATTATTAAATTTAACTTTATTAATGTTAAATTTGAAAAAAAAAAGCGGGACAAGTGCGTATTGAAATCTTGTAATAAGGTTTCTTACTGTGGTGTCGCAATATTGACTGATTTACGTTATTAAAATAATATGGACTTTGCCTATTCAAAACTATTTATTATAATATTTCCGATCGTCACACAAGCTCTTTCATTTGATATGACACACGGTGGAGATTTGGTCGACGCCACTGTTTACACACCAGTATTTATAATTGAAATTTACTATGAGCTCGGAAATAAATTAACATTAAATTAACATTGACATTAATAATTAGCATTAATTAACATTAACATTAAATAACATTGTGAAGAATTTTGATTCTGAGAAATATTTAAAAAAAAAAAGTTATAATTTGTGGGTGGTGGGTGGGAAGGTGGGTGATCGAAATGGGAAAAACGAGACCCGAGTTAGATCCCTGAGACGATGGCTTGTAACAATGAAATAAATATCTTCACGCAATTCCCAATACAGGGGTAGACAGAAGTCTAGTCTAGACAATTAAGTCCCTTCGAACCACCTTCCACCGAAGATATTTTCGGGACAACGTGATAGGTGGTGAGCCCGTCGCAGTCTTTAATTCCAAACTAATAATAAAATTCACCGATAAGTTTTTGAAAAACCCATTGGTACGAGCCTGCCAACTGAGGATCGGACTCGGGTCTATTGATTCGAAATTCTGACCACCCAACCACTCGGCTATCGTGACTTGTAACAACGAGTTATTCGAAACTTATCTACAATTTATTTCCTTGGCTTAGAGACTTAGCCATATAACAGACACGCCACCTATCATGTTGTCTCTAACAAACTCTAATGAAATGTGATTCTAAATGATTAAATTACCTCTGACTTATCCCAGTAAATGCGCGAAGGTTAAAAAATATTTCAATAACTTTTGTGCCAAAACTATCTTCGGTGGAAGGTCGAAAGGACTTAATTGTCTAGACTAGATCTCTGTCTACAGCGTGAAGAAATTTTTTTATTTTTACGTTATATAGTATGTAACGTTTTAAATTGGCCACGCAATTATAAGCAGCGTGACTGACGCTGCCATTATAACTACGAAGTGAAAATCAGAAAAAATAATAAAATAATTTAATATTTGAAGCGTAAAAGAGCACAGATTTTGTTGTGAAAAAAGAACATGCAGTAAATAAGTGCTCGAAAAAAGCTTCATGTAATTAAGTGTTGCTTTGAAAAGAATTCAGAGGGAAACCTTTTTGTTAAAGCGGCGTTGTTTATTTAACACCTGTTTTATGAGGGAATCATTCTATTGAGATTCACATTACACAATAATTAAAATAGAACAGCAGTTCCAAATAAAGTGCAACGTCCTAATGAGTGTGGATTTCTAAATATGACGTCAAACGTACGAACGGTGTGTTCGTACGTTTGATACTTCATATTGTTGTCTTCATATTGTGCCTAAATAATATCTTCACGCAATTCCCAATACAGGGGTAGACAGAGTCTAGTCTAGTCTAGACAATTAAGTCCTTTTGACCCACCTTTCACCGAAGATATTTTCGGGACCACGTGACAGGTGGGAAACCCGTCGCCGTCTTTATGTCCGAGTCAACGATGTAATTCTTAAATAAGTTTTTGAAAAACTCATTGGTACTGCCACCTGGGGATCGAACTCGGGTCTCTTGACTCCGAATTCCGACCACCCAACCACTCGGCTACTGTGCCTAATGTAGATAATGTCATCAGAAATAAAGTTTACCATGTATACCGCTTTGGGTATAGAATATTACATTAATAAATAAATAAAATGCGTGGAAGAACGTATAGTACCACTATCAGTATCTATGTATCAATGTTATACAATATTTTAAATTTTGAATTTTTATTGTATGAATACAGGGGTAGACAGAGGTCAAGTCTAGACAATTAAGTCCCTTTGACCCACCTTCCACCGAAGATATTTTCGGGACAACGTGACAGGTGGTGAGCCCGTCGCCGCCTTTTATGTCCAAGATATATATATATATATATATATATATATATATATATATATATATATATATGTATATGTATATATATATATATATATATATATATGTATATGTATATATATATATATATATATATATATATATATATATATATATATATATATATATATATATATATATATATATATATATATATATATATATGTATATATATATATATATATATATATATATATATATATATATATATATATATATATATATATATATATATATATATATATATATATATATATATATATATATATTTATATATATATATATATATATATATATATATATATATATATATATATATATATATATATACATATACATATATATATATATGTATATATATATATATATATATATATATATATATATGTATATATATATATATATATATATATAATAATAATATATATATATATGTATATATATATATATGTATATATATATATAATAATAATAATATATATATATATATATACATATATATATATATATATATATATATATATATATATATATATATATATATATATATATATATATATATATATATATATATATATATATATATATATATATATATATATATATATATATATATATATATATATATATATATATATATATATATATATATATATATATATATATATATATATATATATATATATATATATATATATATATGTATATATATATGTATATATATATATAATAATAATATATATATATATGTATATATATATATATGTATATATATATATAATAATAATAATATATATATATATATATACATATATATATATATATATATATATATATATATATATATATATATATATATATATATATATATATATATATATATATATATATATATATATATATATATATATATATATATATATATATATATATATATATATATATATATATATATATATATATATATATATATATATATATATATATATATATACATATATATATATATATATATATATATATATATATATTTATAGTTTAAGGTAGATACGGCATGATAGATAAAGTGGGTAACGTAGAACATTCCTGGCATTGAATTTCGTACTTGGGGAGCACTTTTAGTCGGGATGGAAGATGAATCTGAATCTGGTCTGGCGTGTAGCTACTCGGAATTAAGTCAATGGTGCCCTGTCTGCGTTATTCCAGAGACTTGTTTTAGTGAAAAGTCCACGCCTTTGGACCCAGGTTTCGCTGCAAATAAAATGATACTATCACTGACAATAAGTTTAATATTAAACCCAGGTTTAGTTCCCTTGCAAGAAGCATTTGTTGTACATTACGCAGTGTTGGTATCAACTGTTTATTCGGCAATGAAACCTGGGTTTAACACAGGAGAAGCATGAAAGCAAACTGAATTTAGAGAAAATTAGTTCTATTTGTAAAATGCCACCTTTCCGAGTCCGAACCAAAAGAAATCAAAGAAATTCACAATTTGGCAGGTTTGAAAGACAATCTTATTATCTTTATGCAATTTATGTTGATTTCAGAGCATACAAGTTATGCCGAACTTAGTGTTATTAAATTAAAGAGAAAAAATTTTTTAAAATGTTCAACTGACACGAGCAGGATTTGACTTACCTTTGCCGTGCTGTGCCACGGTGTCACTGGAAATATTAAATAATTTTTTCTTTAGTTAGATAATCTTGAGGCTAAAATACATCCGTCAGGGCGTTAAAACAATGAGTGAAGAATGAGTAGGAAAGAAAATTAATTGTACAATATAAGTGTACAAAAGAAGTGGTCAAAGAAGTTCGAAAATAAATTAAAACAAATTGTTCAAAGAAAGCGGGCTGAAAAGTAATCATACTTAAACGTGTATATGAAAGCAATGGTGAAGTTGATAGAAATGAAACAGGTGCACAAGGATGCTTGGTGATCTGATTGCTTATTCTTGAGTATAACAAAATACATTAACTTTCTTTATTTTATATTTTAAACACTACCTTGCGAGAAGTTAAATGCCTGATTTTCTTATAACCTAATCATAAATTTAACGATGACTGGCGCAGTGCTTAAAGTGAGCTTCTTCATTCGCCAGATAATTCACTAAAAAGAAAAATGGAAACTTTCGCGTTAAATGTTACCAAAATACTTGCCCACTTTGAAATTCGGCATACAGTATTTCGAATTACAACTGCAATAAGTAGTACAAAAGCAAAAACTTGTAAATGCAGCCGAGTAAATGTGTTGGCGAACCGTTTAACTAAGGAGAAAATTAAAAATCATGCTCCCGAAATAAAAATATTTACTTATTACAAAAATTAACACAAATAATCAACCAGAGGAATTCATTTAAAAACGAATATTTTTTGGGAATTGTCATCCTAATTCTCTTAAGCGAAGAAACTGATAAATGTTTTCGACGCTTTTCTTTATACGATTTGACGGCTCACTGCTTTAGGGACAATCATGGTCAGAAAAATGTGTGTTTCTCACTCAAGTATGACATATTGGCAGTACAGCCGGTAGCCTTTGCCATTTTAGGCTTAAGCTAGGGCTCTTTCCTTAGCATTATACGACATCCTTGAGAAGAAAGGAAGTTATAAAAATTACTCTGGCTAGTTAGAATTGGTATTTTTCTTTCTTTCTCTATAATTATTATTTACTTTTAGTTCCGAGTTAACACAATTACTTTTGATCGAGAATAATTAAATGTTTCTGGTTGATGAACCGCATGTACAAAATATGTTACTGTACAAGGAACAGAATTTTATGGTGAGATTAGCGGAGCCGGCAGAAGTAATTCTAACCTAGAATCTGTTATAAGCCCCACCTACCGACTCCAAATGTAGATCTAAACCATTCTCGAATCCACTTTAATAAACACAAAAAATTCAAAATAGGTATAACTTTTTACAGAGGAGTACAGATCATACACATACATAGAAGATTTTTAAAAATAAAGATAATTATGTACTTAATATGAATCAATTACGTCATTATAAAAATTTAGAGCAAAGTATAACTTAGAACATTATTTTTTCTTTATTTTTCGTCAAATTGAATTTAAATGTCTTGGACTAAGGAAGGTGGGTTAGGTAATATGTAAATGAATTATTTAAATTTGGAATTTAGAGAATTTTATATATAAAATTGTATTCAAACGGCATGACAAAATACTATCTCGACAAATATGTATAAAGGCGACAGGCACATCACCTGCCACGTTGGTATAAATTAGCTGTGGTTAACAATAGGTCCAAAGGCCTAATAGGACTACGTTTAAAAAAACCGACTGCAAAAACTAAAAAGAATAAAATCACTTAATACAGACTGACTTTAACACACCTGTTATGCAAACGTTTTTTTTTTATAATTTGTATGTGCTGCCTATTGATAGATTTGAAGTAGTTACCGAGGTATTAGGTTTATGCTCTCGATCTTATTTATGATCGATTAGCCAACATGTCTGCTCAGGACGAGATTTTATGCAATCTTATTGGTTATAATATTTCTCAGTTTCTCTTCTCCACACGCTCGCTCCGGTTTTATGACAATTAGCCTCTGACCCACTTAACGGGACACAAGTTAGTAATAGTTAATAATACACGATCATCATAAATATCTTCACGCAATTCCCAATACAGGGGTAGACAGAGGTCAAGTCTAGACAATTTAGTCCCTTTGACCCACCTTCCACCGAAGATATTTTCGGGACAACGTGACAGGTGGTGAGCCCGGCGCCGCCTTTATGTCCAAGCCAACGATGAAATTCGTACATAAGTTTTTGAAAAACTCATTGGTACTGCCACCTGGGGATCGTACTCGGGTCTCTCGACTCGGAATTCCGACCACCCAACAACTCGGCTTTTTTTTATCATATATGATTAATAATCAATCTAAATGAAAACTCCTAAAAAGCCGTACTTACAAACTAAAATTACATCGTCCATGTAAACCACTTTTTCACAAATAAAAATATGTTCATAAAATGATAGCTACTGGGCCAAACTATCTTAAATTTTTATGTAACCAAATGGCAGCTATTCGAAATCAAACTAAAGAAGAATCATCACAAATCTTAGCGTATTTTTTTTAAATATAAATACATGTATAGATAGGGACAACATCTCATACATTGCTCCGATCCCAATGTAAGATGCTAAAGCACTTGTGGTATGGGAATCGGAAACAACGAAGGAACCACAAATATCTAGATCCGAGAAAATGTAGAAAAAGCAGTTTTTCTACATTGACCCGACCGAGAATCGAACCCGGGACCTCGAGAGGGGGACACCTTGAAAACCGGTGTTTACGCCACTCGTCCATGGAGGTCGTCGAAATCGGTGTACATACTTGAAAAAAAAATTACAGATCGAATTGAGAACCTACTCCTCGGTTAATGAATGAAGATTTTTTTTTTATTTAACTCTTAATCTACTAATTGGGAAAAGCCCTATGTCCTGCAGTGAATCTTTTGTTGTCCATTTTGAATTATAAAATGTTAAATGTAAATATCCCTTTCTAATATATTTTTTATTATTGTTTTGCTCTAGTTGAATAACAGAATTATTTTTTACATTGCCTATATGGACAGGACGTTCGTATTAACTTGACTACCGTCTTTCACCCACATAGGTATTTTTTTAATCGTCCATAGCTTAAAACTACACTCTCTTAACTCTACAACAACACTTGTAATATCAGTTATTACAAAGTAAGTCCCTATTTATGTTTTTAACTTTACAGCTATCAAGATGATGTTGATACCATACCAAGATATATACATATTATGTATGTTTGAGAAATATTTTAAACTTGTGGGAAATGTCAAATTAAAAAAGACTCATTAACAAGGCCATCTATTTTATGTCATTAAGTTATTTTATCAATTAACATAATGCTGCTCTATAAATGTTTAAGCATTTCGCAAATTGTGTGTTAGTCCGGAGTCAGGTCCGTATTGTATTAAAATTTTTTCAAATAATGTTCGTAACATCTTTTAAACTTTGAAAAATATGCGCTATGAAATAAAATTGCGAAATCAGCTTTAATATTATATTGCAATAAAAGGAATAAGTGGCAATAAAACGTTCTTGTTTACAAACAGTCTCATATTCTCTCTTCAGAAACGTCTACCTAACAACAATCTTGTTTAAATTACATTATCTTCCCTGCGTTAACAGTAAGTAAAGGTAGTAAAGTTACTGAAACTTTAGGAATCTCTGATAGGCAATGAGTCGTCTTCGCAGTCGTTTAAAGTGCAAGGGTAAACTTATGTTAGTTATTATTATTACTAATTTACTAAGAGTCGTGGAAGCCTCGCTTTTGTACGCGAGTGATCCAGCTTCGAAACTCGAGCCAACATGATTTAAGTGGCGGAGTGTCCTAATATCTCTCAAAGGTTATTTAAAAAGGCCTTCACCTACCACTTGCATTGCAGCCACTACCCAATTTGCTTTGTGTAAATTTAATTAGTGAAATAAATAAATGCATGCATATATATTGTTTGTAATAGATGAATTGAAAAACGTCTAAAATTAGCATTTTTAATTATAAAGCAAAAAAAAATTTTTGCAGTCCTACAATAATATAAATACTTTAATATAAATATTTTAAGGCGGTGCCAAATATAGAAAATAATTTCTACGCACGTTCGTATCAGTATAATTTTTTTTAAACATGATAAATAGTAGAACACAATTTGCTTGTTTATTTACAACAGCTTGCTTGTTTATTTAGTGCCGTCTGACTGAAACGAAACGATTTCTAGTTATACTAGTAAATAAAAATTAAGTTTGCGGTATGTCTTCATGTACACGGAATATGAAACTGAATTTTGTTTGCTAAAATTTTGTATTGGAAAAGTTTTCTTATCTTTTCTCTATACTAATATTTGAGTATCTTTATCTGCGTAAATTGTTACAATTTTCCGGGACACAGATTTAGGTGAAGGCGTGAATAACTTATAGTGTGTGTAATAGTGAAATATTATTGTTAGTTTTTCGAATGATTGCTTAAGTTTTGCAATTAAGTCATAAATAAGTTTTATAAAGTAGAAAGTAACTCAAGAATAAGGGTTGTTTATAAACTTTACTTAGGCAGACCCTTTGTCATGATTCTCCCCCAATTTTGCCCATATTATTTACTCAACAATATAATGTCCATATTCTTGTGCACAAGATAAAGTAAATAACAATAATTTCATATAATCGTCAGTTTTTTTTTAAATTTAAGGACAACGTTAATTTAAAACGTGATCTTTCCACTACTCTGCCTGTTCATATTTTTTGATATAAGAATCAGCAACAAAAGACTAAATGTTTCTTTTTTATAGAAAAGGCAGGCAAACGAGCAGGTGGCTCACGTGATGGTGATTACCGCCGCCCATGCGGATGTTCACCTGCAATACCAGAGGCGTAGCAGATGCGTTGCCTGCCTTAGAGTGCCCCCCCCCCTCCAGAATTGGGGGAGAGGAGTGTGTGGGCCACCGGTTACCTGCACTCACCAGATGAAACGCAGAAGTTTGTTACACTTACGCCGGTATTCTGTGAGGTCGTGGTACTTCCCCGGTCGAGCCGCCCATTCATGCAACAACAAAAGCAGATGCGTGGTTCTACCATTGTAGAAAAACGAGAGTAGAAATTTTGTTAAAGCACGAGTATACTCATAGGCAGTCTTCTACAAGGGTGTTTGCCATAATCGCCACGACTGACAAGCGAATTGGCGATTTGAAACTCTTAAATATTACTGTAGATCTACAAAGACCTTCGGCAAACATTCGTGATCTCAGTAGTACTTTTCACCCCTGACAGTCACTATTCGGGAGAGAATATATTCTCTTCAGAAACGTCTACCTAATAACAATCTTGTTTAAATTACATTATCTTCCCTGCGTTAACAGTAAGTAAAGGTAGTAAAGTTACTGAAACTTTAGGAATCTCTGATAGGCAATGAGTCGTCTTCGCAGTCGTTTAAAGTGCAAGGGTAAACTTATGTTAGTTATTATTATTACTAATTTACTAAGAGTCGTGGAAGCCTCGCTTTTGTACGCGAGTGATCCAGCTTCGAAACTCGAGCCAACATGATTTAAGTGGCGGAGTGTCCTAATATCTCTCAAAGGTTATTTAAAAAGGCCTTCACCTACCACTTGCATTGCAGCCACTACCCAATTTGCTTTGTGTAAATTTAATTAGTGAAATAAATAAATGCATGCATATATATTGTTTGTAATAGATGAATTGAAAAACGTCTAAAATTAGCATTTTTAATTATAAAGCAAAAAAAAATTTTTGCAGTCCTACAATAATATAAATACTTTAATATAAATATTTTAAGGCGGTGCCAAATATAGAAAATAATTTCTACGCACGTTCGTATCAGTATAATTTTTTTTAAACATGATAAATAGTAGAACACAATTTGCTTGTTTATTTACAACAGCTTGCTTGTTTATTTAGTGCCGTCTGACTGAAACGAAACGATTTCTAGTTATACTAGTAAATAAAAATTAAGTTTGCGGTATGTCTTCATGTACACGGAATAT
Organism: Sericinus montela; assembly: GCA_029286605.1. Lineage (NCBI taxonomy): Eukaryota > Metazoa > Arthropoda > Insecta > Lepidoptera > Papilionidae > Sericinus > Sericinus montela. The sequence continues at coordinate 7,774,551 of JAGSMR010000051.1, forward strand.
GAAACTGAATTTTGTTTGCTAAAATTTTGTATTGGAAAAGTTTTCTTATCTTTTCTCTATACTAATATTTGAGTATCTTTATCTGCGTAAATTGTTACAATTTTCCGGGACACAGATTTAGGTGAAGGCGTGAATAACTTATAGTGTGTGTAATAGTGAAATATTATTGTTAGTTTTTCGAATGATTGCTTAAGTTTTGCAATTAAGTCATAAATAAGTTTTATAAAGTAGAAAGTAACTCAAGAATAAGGGTTGTTTATAAACTTTACTTAGGCAGACCCTTTGTCATGATTCTCCCCCAATTTTGCCCATATTATTTACTCAACAATATAATGTCCATATTCTTGTGCACAAGATAAAGTAAATAACAATAATTTCATATAATCGTCAGTTCTTTTTTAAATCTAAGGACAACGTTAATTTAAAACGTGATCTTTCCCTTTCTCCTGCCTGTTCATATTTTTGATATAAGAATCAGCAACAAAAGACTAAATGTTTCTTTTTTTTTTTTTTTTTTATAGAAAAGGCAGGCAAACGAGCAGGTGGCTCACGTGATGGAGATTACCGCCGCCCATGCGGATGTTCACCTCTGGCCTGGGCGTAGCAGATGCGTTGCCTGCCTTAGGTGCCCCTCCAGGGTGGGGAGAGGAATTATGTGGGCCACCGGTTACCTGCACTCACCAGATGAAACGCAGAAGTTTGTTACACTTACGCCGGTATTCTGTGAGGTCGTGGTACTTCCCCGGTCGAGCCGCCCATTCATGCAACAACAAAAGCAGATGCGTGGTTCTACCATTGTAGAAAAACGAGAGTAGAAATTTTGTTAAAGCACGAGAATATACTCTGGGCAGTCTTCTACAAGGGTGTTTGCCATAATCCCTTACGACTGACAAGCGAATTGGCGATTTGAAACTCTTAAATATTACTGTAGATCTACAAAGACCTTCGGCAAACATTCGTGATCTCAGTAGTACTTTTCACCCCTGACAGTCACTATTCGGGAGAATATATTCTCTTCCCTCTCTCTCTCTCTATAACAAAGGATGGCCCTCATTCTCAATGCATCTTACTTCTGCACCTCTTAAGCAATACCGCCAACGTACCTCCTCAATCCCACCATGCCCACATACATAGCAGAAAAGTATGTACATCTAAACACCTGCTTTGTCAATATTCATTGATTATTTTTCATAAAGTAAAAAAAGCTCTTTAAAGTTTGTCATTCAATCACAAAAGCTCCAAAAGCCACGAAAAGGGGAATGCTGACACCCTACGACTAACTGTGTTTAATATTATCTCTACCTGATAGTCATTTTGATTTTAAATAAACAAATAAAACGATTTTCGGATTTTATTACGTTTTTAATCAGTCCCCCCGTGATATCAGATGCTGTAAAGCACCCGAAACGTCGGAGTCCGAGTCGTCTTTATATAACTTGTATATCTTTTATTTCAAACATCTAGGTTTCATCGCAATCTAATTCATATAACTAGATTAAAATGTAATTAACAATACTATACGCAAAGTACTATGAACATTAAAATAAATAAATAAATATCTTTACGCAATTCCCAATACAGGGGTAGACAGAGGCATAGTCTGGACAATTAAGTCCCTTCAACCCACTTTCCAACGAAGATATTATCGTGACAACGAAACCGATGGTGAACCCGTCGCCGTCTTTATGTCCAAGCCAACGATATAATTCGTACATAAGTTTTTCAAAAATCCATCGGAACGTGCCTGCCAGCTGGGGATAGAACTCGGGTATCTTGACTCGAAATTCGACCACCTAACCATTCGGCTATCGTGACTTACACTATAAGCTCGAATAATTACACTCGTAATTATTGGAAGGCAATGAGTAAACGAAGCTTCGGCATAATCTACTAGATATCGCCTCGTGTTTCAGCTTGCGGCTATAATTTAACTTCGAACAGACATGTGCCCTTTTAGAGAAAAGTACTTTCTTATCTCTTCTAATGTCTTCTTGTGAAAATAGCTTTGCTAAGGAATAAAAGATCGATGATTCTGGAATCAAATAGGTAGCATATATTTTGTATAATTACGGTAATGTTTTCGTTTATGGGAGAAGTTGGTCAACGATCTATCGACTTCCCTTATTGCAAGTGATTACCGAAGTTCATGTATATCTGCAACACTAGAGCCGAAGAGGTATTGCCATTCTTAAATTTGACCTTGAAAACCTTGATGAAAGGAATCATAGAAATAGGAACAAAAGAAATTGAATGTTTCTAATTCACGCTGCCTATTTGTGTGAATGCGGAATTGCCGTAGCATATATATAAAACAACATTCTGAACTGATTGAAAATAAGTTCTCGAGTGGCAACTTCATTAAGGAACAAACGCAGTGTAGGATTCCTCACAAGATGGAGTGATGAATGAGTGAAAATGGAGTGGCTGAGGGCCGTTCTTTATGGCGAATTCTAGCGGAGGCCTATGTTCAACAGTGGACTCTTGATAGATTGTAAAGAAGAAGAATAAGATATTTAGCAGATTATCGATCGCAGTACCACACACCTTGCACGCCCGACGCTGCTACCCGACACCGGTCTGCAGTATTTTGGTGTAGCATTTTTCGAAGCGGTCATCCCATTGTGTTTGTAGCCGATGGTATTTTCAAGGATTTTCGAAGAAAGAGAAAGAGAGAAAATACAGAAAGAGAGAGAAAGAGATGTGGTATCGGTGTAAGAATATACCACCTGGTATATTTTTACACCGACACCAGACGGCGATTGGCACCTTAAAATTAATTAACATAATCAAAAATAGCAATCTGTCTGAAAATGCATAAATTTCATACGTCATCGCGAGAAAAGCTAAGTTTAAGTATAAGCTATTTAGCTGTGAAAGTGAAAAAAGCAAATAAACAAACTTTTTGTTTATAGTATTTGTAACTTATAAGACTTTTGTAAGTTGAAAAACTTTAAAGAGTAGCTAGCTCTATGGAGAATTCCATTTTAAAAACTAACAGAATACTCATAAAAACTTAACTGTTTTACAGTTTTAGCACGTACCTACACTGTATTCCCTACACGTAAAATAATGTTCAACTTCAAAATAACATTGTAACTTTTGTAAACGAAATTTATGGTTCAACTTTCATTTGAAATGCCGTTTTGAGGTTTTCTAATGACATTAGCTAGAAGCTCGTGTGCACCTATAAAATTGTGTAAGAAATGTTTTTTTGCGTGGCAGTAAAAAAGGTTGTGGTGTGTATTCAAATTACAATTTTAACGTTATTTATAAAAGAAGAAGAAGTCAGAAGAAGACGAAGATTAGAAGTCACGATAGCCGAGTGGTTGGGTGGTCGGAATTTCGAGTCAAGAGAGCCGAGTTCGATCCTCAAGTGGCCATACCAATGGGTTTTTCTAAAACTTATATACGAATTATGTCGTTGGCTTGGAAATTAAGACGGCGACGGGCTTACCACCTGTCACATTGTCCCGAAAATATCTTCGGTGGAAGGTGGGTGGGTCGAAGGGACTTAAATGTCTAGAAGATATTTATTTATAATATATAAAAGAAAAATATCTACAAAATATATGTCTGACTGACGTACAAAGAAAATATTATGTTTGTACGTCTATATAAGAATTATCAGGGCATTTTTGTTCTTTTTTTGGTAGATTGAAGAGTGGCCCAAAACTGCGATGAGCGACAAGCAAACAAAAGACGTAAACGCATCGTCCAGGCTTTCCAGTCGATCTTCTTGGCTGTAGAACAGACCCCGTTCGGGTGACCAGGTCGCAGTTGTGCATCTTCACGGTCCTCCTAACAATAGTTTTTCCCTACCAAAAACAGAGTCGCGGATGCTAAGGACGTAAGTACTGAATGCTCATTAAAGCGACTGAGGAAAAAAGTGGCTCGATGTGGTTTCGAACCCTATTCCAGGAGCACCCAAAGCTATTTTAGGCAAGCAGAACAGGCGCTACGGTTGGATTTCGAACGGAGATCCCGCGACCCCACTTCGACGCTGATGGTGACCACCGTGGGGTTTTAGTCGGTGGAAGTCTGAATCCACCAAACACTCGATAGTTAGTTAAAAGATCGTTACGATGTAGTGCGTTAAAGTGAGTTTGGCATTCACAGAAATGGTGGCAAAATTCCCTTGACGCTATTATAAACCATATTAAATAAATAAATAAATAAACACATACATATAGATAGGGACAACATCACATACATTGCTCCGATCCCAATGTAAGATGCTTAAGCACTTGAGGTATGGGAATCAAAAACAACGAAGGCACCACAAACACTCAGACCCGTGAAAATTTAGAAAAACTGATTTTTCTACATTGACGCGACCGGGAATTGAACCCGGGACCTCAAGACGGCGACACCTTGAAAATCAGTGTACGGTTAGAGTTCAGTGCACATGAGGTGGAAGAGAAATCTGGAAGAGAACATAGTGCTGAAAGAAATTTTAACACTCGTTGATGTCTCTTCCGTCTTTTGTTTTTATTTCATCGAGTTTCAAATCAAAACGTTACTAAAGAATTATTCTCTTCTAAATAAGGCGGTGACGAAGAACATGGCGAGTGCGACCGTCGACACAGTACGCGCCCCCTACCCTGCCAAGCAGCGTTCTACGCGCTCAGGCGCGTAGTTTGAGGCGAGACGTGAGCGCGAACTCATTCCACTCACCCAGATGAAGGACCTCCGATAGGTCCGAAACTAGTCGGTACCTACACCGATTATTATAACGTGAGTTTAGCCGTATTTTTTTTTGTATAGAACAGGGAGGCAAACGAGCAGGTGGCTCACGTGATGGTAAGTGATTACCGCCGCCCATGAACACCCGCAATACCAGAAGCATAGCAGATGCGTTGCCGGCCTTATAGTGCCGGCCTTAGAGTGCCTCAGAATTGAGGGAGGGGGGTGTGTGGGCCTCCGGTTACCTGCGCTCACTAGACGAAACTCAGAAGTTTGTGAGATTTCTACTTGACGCCGGTATTCTGTGAGGTCGTGGTACTTCCCCGGTCGAGCCGGCCCATTCATGCAACAACAAAAGCTGATGCGTGGCTCTACCACTGTTAAAAATATTTGATTGATTGATTTAACTATTTTATTGATAATGTCTCACGAAAGTTTTAATAATTTAAAAATGGATTATTTCCGATTTTATAGCTACTATCTCGCAAACTGGGACGTATTTTCCGCTTAATAACATGGAAAAGTTTCAAGTAATGATAAAAGTTTAACGCTTGACTTAATGCTTCTGAACTCATAACTAACAATGTAATAGCTACTTTAATGTAAGTCCGCGTTCTTTAATTAAAAGTTAATGTCTAAAGTTCGCCTTTAACAACAACTTATCCTTTCATTTGCTATAAGAATCCAACGTACAATATTTCAGTACTTTCTCATACAGTTTTTGAAATGTAACATGATTGTGAACTTTAGCTAAAATGTTCTAAACATAATACAATACTAAATTATCTATCTAAAAGTACTAAATTTCAAGCTTTGAGTTGGCAACCTCTGTAGACGAGATGCGTCCACGCCGGGTTTTTTTAGCCCTGAGGTCTTGGGTCGATTCCTGGTTGGGCCAATATTAAAAACAGTTTTTCTTCATTTTTTCAGGTGTGTGTTTGTGGAACCTTCGTTGTTTCCTATTCTATAACACAAGTGCTTTACTATTTACTTTGGGATCGGAGCAATGTATATGATGGTGTCTGTATCTATGTATGTATGTATTAGGGCAAGTCTTTAAAATACAATAAGCTAGTAAGAAATTGATATCATAAGTAGGCTTTACATCAGTGTTTACAACTCAAATGCAGTACTTTTTACTTTTATCAGGTGCTAAAAATATCTATCTCGGTTTTTGAACGGAAGCTTTCTTAATAATTCAGTTCACTTTTTTCAATGTTATAATTTGACAGCTTGGCGCGACACTTACAACTACACACATTCGCGGTAAAATTCAAACTTCATTTTAGTGGATATCAATTTGTATTATTACGTGCTAAAAGTGATTTACAAGAAAATACAGGTAAGCAGAACCCATTATATAGATTTTTTTACGAATTCAATATCATTCTTTGTAAATATTAGCGTTAAAATTGTGATGTAGAAATATACAGAAATACTTTATTATATTTACATACAACGTACTATATAACTTATCTTTTTATTGTTCTTATAGTCTGTGAGCATTTTATTACCATATAGGCTGAAATTGGATAATTAATCCAAATCGCCCACTTATTAATTTCGACGTATTTCGGTTTACGGAATATTTCTTTATTGCAAAAATAACATTTATTTTAATTTAAGGTACTATGAAAGACTACAATACAACACTATGAGAATATTTGTAGGATCTTGCAATATAAAAGAAACTGTAGATATATATCGACAACAAAAAAAAAACTGAAAAAAAACAATGCAGTTTTTTTCAGTTTTTACTTCCATGTATTTCCTAGACACCTGTCTTCTTTCTTCATCTATTCTATCCTGTGACCCATAGATAGAGATTAGAAAGTACAAATAGTTTTCTACAGAGTAGGAAGTACAAATACTCAGATAATAAATACGTCCAAACATATGACGTTTGTTCAGTTGTTTTTTATATAAATTTGATTTGTTCAATATATAAAAAATATGTAAACTCATACATGGGAATTGTGTTATGAATTCGGAAATAATGGGGGCTCGGAGTTGACGACATCATGATTAGTTGCTAATAATATAATTGTAAATATTAACATAATTATGTAAATATATAAGATCTTAAATGTTTAATTTTATTCTTAGAAACATTTTCTAATGAATCATTGAGAAAAATTTTGTTGTAAGATAAAGTAGGTGTCGTAGCTGTCCACTTACTAAGAGCGTCTTGGAGAAAAAGTTCTAAATTTGTGATGGGAATTCTGGAGCGACGAAAATACGTAGACAGTTGAGCAATTCACTTACACAAGATAACTCACTTTGCTTTACTGATTGCATAGTTAAGACTTATATTCTTTTCACGAAATTGGGTAGATTTTCATTAAGATTAACAAGAATATTTTCACTTTTAAACCTTATTTGACGTGACACAATTTGTAAATTCAGAAATGTTATATGTTTAGGGATTATTTTTTACTTTAATATTATAATTAATTTTTAACATACCGTTTTAGATAGAAAAAGTTAACTGTCTCGTATTCCAGTCCTTGGAGTTTGGGCACTAGGATTTTTTTCTTACAATAAGTCTTTAAGGTAATCTTTATTCACGGGTTAAACCCTTTCTACGTGTGGATGTCGTTATGAGAGCATTAGGAGAAACCTTCAAATTTCGAGGGATGCCTCTAATCGTGGGTTATCCATCTTGGATTTCAAAGTTCTGAAATAAAAAAGATCGATAACGATGCGATGTGTTTAGTACTTCTATCCGCATGTAGTAGGCGCGATTATTGTAAATATTAATTTTGTGACAGTATCGAGTTTGTCTGTAAAGTTAAAGATATATAAGAGATAATCGTAAATCTAAAAACACAACATAGCAACACAAACATAGTGGTTGGGTGATCAGAATTCGAATCATTAGACTCGAGTTCGATTTCGTGGAAGAACTAACGTAGCCTACGCATAAAAATGAAAAAAAACCTCACGCCATTCGCAGTACTAGAGTAGACAAGTACTTTTGACCCAAAAATACGGCATACAAATGAAGTTTTCAAAATCTATATACGATTTATATCGCTGACTTCGCCCCTAAACAGTGACAGGCCCTGCCTGTGATGTTGTCTGAAAAAAAGCTCTAGTGAAATTTAGGTCGAAAGCACTATCCTGTCGAGACCTGTGACTAACCCTGTATTTGGAAATGTGTGATAATAAAAAAATGCGTAACCGGTAAGTGGTTTCACCTTTTGATAATGCGAGAATCCACGATAATGGAAGAATGCGGTCATGAGCAATCATATTCTCCATTTCATTCTAAAAACATACAGCATAATTTTTATATAGAAACATCACGATAAATTTATATGATTAAGTACAGTAAAAACGTTACGTGTTCTGAAAATATCTACCCCTGCGTATATTTAACCGTGGCAGATTAGAGGCCAGTACGGTCGGGTTAATTTTTTAGATACGCGATTACATCATCCAGGGTTAAATTCCGGCGGGGACCGTTTTTTTTAATTACAATTCTATGTAAGTTTACCATCTATTTTTATTTACTTTATTCTTCAAAAGATACTACATCTAAATATATAATATACATCAAAGCTTTCCCACATCTGCTAGTAAGTCACTCTCTTACTTAGTACTATGAAATATTCAAAGACACATAGACAGCCAGACAGACAGACAGACAAAAATTGTAAAATATTTAATAATTTTGTATATATGTCGTATATACATGTCGTAAAAAACGGTCATTTCAATATAACAAACATCCACTCCAATTTTATTTATATGTATAGATTTGTAACAAGACTTCTGTATCCAAAGAGTTCTAAAATAGAAATTGAAAAGTTCTTTGGTAATATTTCAAACTAGCTCGTTTTAAAAACTTTCGGTGTGAGCCTAGTAAACCCTAGTTAGGTAGCCAACATAAACTCGCAATACAGCTGAATTCCATTTGAACTACTAGCGCTGAACGCGAGTGTGACACAAAGTTGCTACAGATGGCAACAACGTCTTATTTTTGCTTTTATAAGAATATCTCTTTGAATATTTCATAGTACTAATATTATGTGATATTGACATTTATATTCCGACTTTAGTAGGAAATAAATAATCTATGGCGATAAGAAATTTCAGGACCAATATTCTATGTCAAAAGACAAAGATAGAAAAAACAACTCATGTACAGCTGCCTGTCACCTGTCGCCTGAATTTTGATATGATTTTTTTCGAGATGGTTGTCTCCCCATGTGTACGTAGCTAATTGTATTTTGAAGTTCACCTCGTACGTAGTGGGAAAAAAGAAGATGTGATATTTTACGCCATGTTTGGCGAAAATTTTCACCATTTTGTTAAATGGTGAAAATTTTCTAGATTACACTTAAATATTTATGACAAAATAAGTAAAGTAAATGCCCACCGCTTGATAAAGGTCTTCCCTCAAATAAAAAGGACTTCACAAGTCCTCGGAATATATTTTTATTACTATTTTTCAGACTGGCAGGTTCCCTCACGATTTATTCTTTCACCGCTGAGCTAGTGGTAAATTCAGCACTTACGTTACGGGTATCCCCGGAACACTGATTTTTAGCGCAGCCTATGGTCCATCTTGGGCTGGTAGTAGTTATAACTACTAGAACTTAAAAAAAAAGAAAAACACACACACACACACACACACACACAATTTCACACATATGACTATTTTAAAATATTAACAAATTTCTAAATAATATCGCATACAAAATGAAAATAATAATAATAATAAAATAAAGGATAATTGATTGCAAGAAATTGATAAAGTATCATAGTAACATTTAATGGTATACACAACACCTACGGATATAAACAGCACATATCTATATATAAAATTTACACATATATTTTATTACTATTTTCAGACTGGCAGGTTCCCTCACGATTTATTCTTTCACCGCTGAGCTAGTGGTAAATTCAGCACTTACGTTACGGGTATCCCCGGAACACTGATTTTTAGCGCAGCCTATGGTCCATCTTGGGCTGGTAGTAGTTATAACTACTAGAACTTAAAAAAAAAGAAAAACACACACACACACACACACACACACAATTTCACACATATGACTATTTTAAAATATTAACAAATTTCTAAATAATATCGCATACAAAATGAAAATAATAATAATAATAAAATAAAGGAAAATTGATTGCAAGAAATTGATAAAGTATCATAGTAACATTTAATGGTATACACAACACCTACGGATATAAACAGCACATACCTATATATAAAATTTACACATATATTTTTATTGCTAAAAACGAGTTACTGGAACAATCAGAACAAATATACGAAACTAATAAACATTGACCTGTACTAAAAAAAAACTCCCATTAATAAACTTAATATTGTTTTTGTAACTTTAAAACCCACAATTTATATTTTTTCTTAAATAAAGTTACCGTATCAAGATTTCTCAACGGGGGCGGTAGGTTGTTCCAACATTACTAGCTACTATTATCACTAATACCTAATGCGTTAAAATTTATCGACTATAAAGCTCTATATTACGTTTTATGACTAAACCGTAACACGTAACATGTTTTAGAAATCCCTCAGGGTAATATTGTTTGAAACTGAGACAGATTATGTGGCAAAATAAAATTTTATCATTAAAAACGAAGTGAACTTTTTTCAAAATTTTAAACTGTTGTAAACAAATCAATGCCTTGTTTTTTAACACATTTACTAACACTTGGTAAGACAGAGGTTTAGACAATTTAATCTTTTCGACCCATATTTCGCTGGAGCTTATTTTAGGACAACGAGGCATATAGTGAGCCAGCCGCTCACTTATTGTCCAACAAAGTGAAATAAGTTCTGAAAACTTCATAGATGCGAGACTTCCTCCTGGGGATCGAATCCGGGTCTTCTGATCCAAATTTTGATGACCAAACTACTCGGCTGTCGTGGTATAAATAATTATGTATGTAGGATTTATATATTCATTTTATTCTTTGAAAAAAAGTGCGTGTAAAAAAAATGTCACGATAGCCGAGAGGTTGGGTGGTCGGAATTTCTGAGTTCGATTCCCAGGTGGCAGGCTCGTATCAATGGGTTTTTCAATAACTTATGTACGAAATACATCGTTGCCTTAGTCATAAAGACGGCGACGGACTCACCGCCTGTCACGTTATTCAAAAATTTTGAAATTAACTTTGAATAACTAGTATTTTAAATTATTAAAATTTTTAAGAAAAAGATACAATAAACCGGGAAGATAAAGTTGTTATGACAGCGATTTGTCTTTAATTTAGCGAATTGTCTGCGCTGTGTCACAACAAATTATTATCGTGTCAACTTGACGGGCAGACTGGATTAGATGAGATTTATTTTACAAGCCCACATCTTGAGTACAAACAAAATAACAAAAAACAAAAGTGTATCATTCTTCATTATTATGAGAATTTACTACTAATACATACATACATACATAACGGCCTGTTAAAGTCCACTGCAGGCCTCTCCCATAGGGAGGATTTGCCATAATCGCTACGCTTGGCAGGCGGATTGGCGATCGCAGTACCAGACCAGTCGCACTTCAGACGCTATTTCCCTTAATCGCCCCTTACGACACCCACGGGAAGAAAGGGAGTGGCAATATTCTTACGCCGTTACCACGCGGTCGTTATTACTAATATAAATAGATAGACAGGGATACCATCACATACTTTGCTCTGATTCCAAAGGAAGTAGCTTACGAACTTGTACTATGGAATCAGAAGGAACGAATGTACCACAAACACCCAGACTCGAGATAATTTATAAAAAGTGGCTTTGTTTGGCCCGTTCGGGAATAGAATCCGGGACGTACGAGCTGACATCACTATTATAACCGGTGTGTACGCCACTCCTCCACGGAGATCGTCAAATTAATCTGACCGATTAATTTGTTTAGTTAGTTAGTATTTGGTAGTCTGGGTGGACAATACCGCTATCCCCGTTTTCATAGATTATTTTTTTCTCACATCGTCTAAGTTGTGAAATACATTCAAAACCGTTTAAATAATAAAAAAATATATGACCAAAAAATATGATTTAGTGTACAGACTGATTGGATACAGTATAGCTGACATCATGCAGCTAGCGACCCGGACCCTCGTAAAAATATATTAACCCCCTTCTTCCTAACGTTTCAGTCTATCACTGGCTACCTACAAATGGCGGGATAACTATGTAGAATAATACGACACAAAAATTATTCAGACTGGTAACGGGCTGCAGTGTATAAACTACGTATTGTCTGAAATTGCGATCGCCAATTTTCTTCAAAGTCATGGCTATTATGGCAAATCCTTCTTACAAAATAAATTGTGCCATCGACGTATCACCGTACTCAACGTAGACATTTACCAATAATAAATCGCTTTTTTTTTTCATTTACCAACAATAAGTCGCATAGAGTTGTTGGGTGATCGAAATTCGAGTCAAGAGACTCGAGTTCGATACTCAAAGCTAGCAGAAATGGGATTTTTTGAAAACTTATGTACTAATTATACCGTTGACTTGGACATACAGCCGGCAACGGGCTCACCACCTGTCACGTTGTCCAAAAAATGTCTTCGGTGGAAGGTGTGTCGAAAGGTGTTCATTGTCTAGACATCTGTCTGCCCCTGTATTGGGAATGTAAATTGCTCAAAGTGGGGAGGCTCAAGAGTTCTCGGATACCTACACGTGCATGTATAAAGAAAATGATGAATTTAAATAAAGCGAAAGAGGTATGGTATAATCGTGACACTTGGTGATCTGTTTTCACTGGCTGCCTCATCAGGGACTTTGCAGATAAATATGTAAAAATGGAACAATAAAAATTTAGCTGGTAAATATAGGTTCAAATAAAATATTAAATTAACCACTGATAAGCCTTTGAACACTCTTTTACATCAAACATCTTTCTATACTATTATTGATGTAAAATTACATCAGAATGTGTTAGAAAAAGTAGAACATGTTTTAATGTCTAGTGTGACATAGTTTCAATCACTAGTAGAGCTTCCAGTCTGTCGGTTTTCTAAAGGTTACATTTCGAGGAGGATGTACATTCGTTGGAAATTCGCAGCTTGGCTCGGATCGATGCCATCCATATTTAGCAGACGTTCTGGATTCGTATAAATAGTTTCGATATCGGTCTTTTCAGGCCAATAAATTTCAAACTCTATTATTAAAGCTTGATTGGGCATGCTGCAGTCGAATGATATAATAAGGCGTTTTAACATAATTTGTAATTTGCTAAGGCTTATCTCTTTGTCGACTCTAACGACACTCGCAGGAAGAAAGGGCGAGGTACATTTTCACGCAGACAACACACCATCCTTGGTATCGCGATCACCATCATATCGATATGGTAAACATTTTTTGGTATGTCTGGTAAGGGACCTTTAAAGGCTATTATGTATATATGTATGTATGTAGCAATATTTCTGATATCGTTAATTAAATAATGTCCATTATTGTTTGAAACCTGTTTAAAACTTAAGCTTCTCTATTTTTTCATATTAAGATTATATCAGCGGTTTATTTTCTTTATGATAAATAATAAATAAATTTCTTCATGCCCTTCCCAATACAGGGGTAGAAAGAGGTTTAGACAATTAAGTTCTTTCGACCCTCCTTCAACCGAAGATATATTTTGTGACAACGTGACAGATGGTGAGCCCGTCGTCTTTATGTCCAAGCGCACGATATAAGTTGTACATATGTTTTTGAAAAAACCTATTGATATGAGCATGCCATCTGAGAATCTAACTTGCATCTCTTGACTCGAATTCTATCGACCCAACCACTCGTCTATCGTGACTGTTTGGTGTCTTAATAGGCGCAATATTTCAGTGATTGGTCATGATGCTGTTGGTTTTGCCTATGTGATTTACATTGGAGATACGTATTCTTATTGCCTCTTTAAATCGTACGGAGGAGGGATCGAACTCGGGTCTCTTAATCCGAATTCCGATCACCCAACACATTCGTCTATCGTGACTATAAATTTTTAATATATGTCATATCTCTGTTTCAATCTAGATGAACTCACTCGTACTTACATCTTATATGTCAACAATCATAAACCCAGCTTATGCTACAAACGTAACAGAAAGTAATAAAGTTGTGCCAAAGTAATGGAAATCCATTATATACATTTTTAAAACATTACCCTCCTTACGGGCACTCGGATAAAAAACGTAAGATTTACGACTCTCAATACCTTGCGGTACTCTAGCGCTTATTCGTGATTTATTAGTATTGTAAACTAAATACAGTAAAACTTTTCTTAAGCTTGAATAAACCTTGAATATATTGACTGAACTCATATGGATTAAATTCATATGGCTTCATAGTATGAAGCCATATGATTGATCAGTCAGACTTTTATTGATTTTTAAACCATGCTCCTCTTAGACTTAGTTGAATCCTTTGATACTTAGAGGCAGCTTGTACTCCTTGCTGCATGAATGGTCCGATTCGTCCGGGACAGGACCATCACAGCCCTTTTAATTTGTTCTATTTTTTATGTTAATAATTATATATAGTTAAAAATAATAAATCAATTAATATTTCAGCGTCAATAATGGCCGGATATAAGGGAAAATTTTTTTAAAACTTGTATTACTGCTGCATTATAAAACGATATGAAATTTAAATTAAAAAAAATCCTTATTTAGTTTGAATTCATTTACGCCGTAGATAGAACCAAGCGGCTGTTGAATGTATAGAGACTGGACCACGATCTCGCATAAGTGGTTCTGCAAGGAAATGAGGAGGTAACGTCAGGCCCACATCCATATCTCCTTCCTTTCTCTCTCTCTCTCTCTCTCTCTCTCTCTCGCCCTTCCCTGTATCCAATAACTTTCTGAAACGTAGACAACACATCTACAGCCCCGCTAAAATTTTAGAAATTTTTATTTTCGATTTTTTTATTTGAGATTCTTTTATTAATAATATTATTAATATAATAATATTATTAATAAAAGAATAGATAATTAATTAAAAGAAAACAATATCGATTTGATTTAAATAATGAAAATATCAGTACTATTCCACCTCTTGTATTAATCTTTGTAAAAAAATCTGGCCGGTATCTCCTATAAAGGCATCATCAAAGGTTTGACAAGTATAAGTATTATTCTAAACAAATATGGGTTTCTACTGAGTGACGACAATCGTGAGTGTTAACTACATAATCGATTTGCATATACAACAAAGTCGCATATATTGTGTATTCAAATAAAAATGTACAAACAATGTGAGACCATTAAACGGATGCAGATAAAACTTTTGCTGGTGGCGCAAAACAAACTTGATACAAGTTATTACGCTACAAATACATTGCAACCAAGTGGATGGTACCTGAATTGAATACTTAATCTGTGACATATTTATTTAGTTCAGGAATAGAGAAATGATAAGTTTAATCTTTAGTTTGCATGTACAATATTTTTTTAGTATGGTTATATAATACCATATACTAGTCTTTTTTGCTACCGATGAGTATAACTGTTATATTCTGGTTTGAAAATTACAGGGAGTCGGTGTAACCGCAGATTATGGTATTTTTTAATCTCTTAATTCTTAAGATTGACAACACTAACGAAATTGATTTCTTATGGCTGTTGAAGTAAAAAATCATCATTTACGAACTGAAGGAATTAATCTGAAGGACGGATGGAGTAAGAAGGCGTCCGGCTGAAGAATGTTTAAAGCCCTTAAAACCTGCTAACGGCCCAAAACTAGTAGGACACCACAAAAGCTCACGGTTAAGTTATGGTAGAGAACATGAAAAATGGACTCTGAAAGGCTGGTCAAAAAATAAGTTTTCAGACTTGTCTAGATTCTGTTTGTACAACCACGACGAGAGGAAAAAACTGTAGAGAAAACCGGGAAAGTGCTATAACCAAGCCTGCAGAATTTCTAACCGACCCTTATTATTTTCATTCCAGTATTAATATTTTTTTATTCATTTTTCGAGCAGTCACGATAGCCGAGTAGTTGGGTGGTCGCAATTTCGAGTCAAGAGACCCGAGTTCGATCCCCAGGTGGCAGACTCGTACCAATAGGTTTTTAAAATCTTATGTACGAATTAAATCATTGGCTTGGACATAAAGACGGCGACGGGCTCACCACCTGTCACGTTGTCCCGAAAATATCTTTGCTGGAAGGTGGGTCAAAGGGACATAATTGTCTAGAATAGACCTCTGTCTACCTCTGTATTGGGAATTGCGTGAAGATATTTATTTATTTATCTAAATGTCAGTCAGTACAACTAGCGTCGAATTGTGTTGTTATTTCTAATTGGCTTTACGACTGTTGGACGTTCCATTAAAACTTCTTATTTTTAACAGCATTTGTTTGGTGTTCTGTTCATTCCTACTATATTTTAGTTACGAACAGACAATAGTTAACTGAAAGTAAATTAAAACTTTTCCATCTGTGCACGGACGTATTAAAAAATGTACATGACGCGTGTTTTTATGTCCTCCCTTTCTTATATGCATGTTTATCCAACTGTTATGTTTTTTTTTCATCCTACTTCCTATAATAAATGTTAAAGTTTATTTGTTTGTGTATTTTACAGTTTAATATTATTTATTGAAGAATTGTAAAATATTATTGTAAAAGTCACGATAGCCGAGTGGTTGGGTGATCTGATTTCGATTCGAGAGACCCGAGGTCGATCCCCAGGTGGCAGGCTCGTACAGGGTTTTTCAAAAACTTATGTACGAATTATATCGTTGGCTTGGACATTGAAACGGCGACGGGCTCACCACCTGTAACGATGGCCCAAAATATCTTTTGTGGATGGTGGGTCGAAGGGACTTAATTGTCTAGACTAGACCTCTGTCTATCTCTGTATTAGGAATGGCGTGAATATATATTTTTAATGTATATATGTAGTTACTAACTAAGTGAGTCACTTTTTAAGTCACTTTTGGATACCAGCTACAAGCTGAATGTTTATAATTATGCGTAACCGCGTTTCATTTTTTTATTGATAAAATTTTACAATAATAAGAGCGTGCTTCGGCGATTTGGGCACGTTGTTGATAATTAGAATGTTCATTTATTTATACAGTAATACTTAATTTTACAGAATTTTTTGCAAACACAGATTTCAAATCAAATGTTATTTTTCTTGGAATTACTTAATTTGATATAATTACATCAAATTTATAATTAACAATATGACAACATTGTATCAAACATTTCTATTAAAATATGTTATTATTTATCCACAAAATTTGTAAACGAGAAATAATGAATTATACCATAACAGAATGTTGTTTCAAAACGATAATTTGAGTTTAAAGGCCTTTGGGAAATATTACACTTCTCAGATTCGTCAGCCGCAACACATCTAAAACGAATAAAACATTTTATTGCCCTTTTCTCTCCATTTAACTTTACTCGTTTTTTTAAATTTTCTTGTTATATACGGACACCTTTATGAGGCATTTTTGTTAAGTTTTGAAGCACATTAGTCACATTGGGCCCATTGCGATTAAGCACACACGGTATTCGAATACCGACCTCACGCGTAATGTTGCATATTCAAACTTCTGTGCAACCATAATAGTGGTAGCGCCACGCATCAGCTTTAGTTGTTGCATGAATGGGTAGGCTCGACCGGGGAAGTACCACGACCTCACAGAATACCGGCGTGAAGTAGAAGTTTAATAACACACTTCTGCGTTTCGTCTGGTGAGTGCAGGTAACTGAGCCCACACCCCCTCCCCAATTCTGGGGAGGGGCACTCTAAGGCCGGCAACGGATCAGCTATGCCTCTGGTATTGCGGGTGGTCATGGGCGGCGGTAATCACCATCATCATTTGAGCCACCTACTCGTTTGCCTCCCTTTGCTATAAAAAACATGATTTCTGGGCAGTGGACACATCAGTCTGAAATTATATTAACTTGTTTAACGAAACTGTGATTAAAGAATAAAATAACCTGAGAATATTCTGTGAAAAATAAGAATATTATGTTAAGTGTCAAAAGTAGAACAACTACGGTAAGGTAAAAAAATGGCACACCGAACTAAATGTGACCTGCGACGACCGAAATGTGATAGAAATATGGTCTGCGGTGAAGCCAAAGTCCATACCCAACCCGGGTGATGGGTGGGCAGTTCCTTGGTCAAGCACCTGCCTTTCCGAGCCCCATTGCCTCCAGGTTGCGAACTAGGAAGGGCCCGTTGGCCACGTGAATTTGGACGGCAAGGTGGTAGACGCGTCCATGTTCCGACGTGCGTATCTAGGACGGACAGGTAGAAGATGCATTCTATTTCGAGGATGGGCTGCTTAGGGTGGCAAGCGCGGATGGGTCGCGGAGGTATGCGAACGTTACCGTGGTTTTGCTAAAATGCGGCAGTGGCGGAATACCGTAGGCTTTTAATCGGTAGCCGAGTTGTTGGGTGGTCAGATTTCGAGTCAGAGACCAGTTCGATCCCCAGGTGGCAGACTCGTACCAATGGGTTTTCAAAAACTTATGTACGAATTTCATCGTTGGCTTGGACATAAAGGCGGCGACGGGCTCACCACCTGTCACGTTGTCTCGAAAATATCTTCGGTGGAAGGTGGGTCAAAGGGACTTAATTGTCTAGACTAGACCTCTGTCTACCCCTGTATTAGGAATGGCGTGAATATATATTTTTAATGTATATATATATATATATATATATATATATATATATATATATATATATATATATATATATATATATATATATATATATATATATATATATATATATATATATATATATATATATATATATATATATATATATATATATATATATATATATATATATATATATATATATATATATATATATATATATATATATATATATATATATATATATATATATATATATATATATATATATATATATATATATATATATATATATATATATATATATATATATATATATATATATATATATATATATATATATATATATATATATATATATATATATATATATATATATATATATATATATATATATATATATATATATATATATATATATATATATATATATATATATATATATATATATATATATATATATATATATATATATATATATATATATATATATATATATATATATATATATATATATATATATATATATATATATATATATATATATATATATATATATATATATATATATATATATATATATATATATATATATATATATATATATATATATATATATATATATATATATATATATATATATATATATATATATATATATATATATATATATATATATATATATATATATATATATATATATATATATATATATATATATATATATATATATATATATATATATATATATATATATATATATATATATATATATATATATATATATATATATATATATATATATATATATATATATATATATATATATATATATATATATATATATATATATATATATATATATATATATATATATATATATATATATATATATATATATATATATATATATATATATATATATATATATATATATATATATATATATATATATATATATATATATATATATATATATATATATATATATATATATATATATATATATATATATATATATATATATATATATATATATATATATATATATATATATATATATATATATATATATATATATATATATATATATATATATATATATATATATATATATATATATATATATATATATATATATATATATATATATATATATATATATATATATATATATATATATATATATATATATATATATATATATATATATATATATATATATATATATATATATATATATATATATATATATATATATATATATATATATATATATATATATATATATATATATATATATATATATATATATATATATATATATATATATATATATATATATATATATATATATATATATATATATATATATATATATATATATATATATATATATATATATATATATATATATATATATATATATATATATATATATATATATATATATATATATATATATATATATATATATATATATATATATATATATATATATATATATATGTAGTTACTAACTAAGTGAGTCACTTTTTAAGTCATTTTTGGATACCAGCTACAAGCTGAATGTTTATAATTATGCGTAACCGCGTTTAGATGTTTGGTATGTAAATAAGGAATATAAATGCTACACATAGCAAGTAAAACCGGTAATCTCTGCCCCTGCACCACTCAAGTGGTTTAGAGCAATTAAATTTTAAAAAATATCTCTGATGTAACAACCAGCTCGGTGGTGTACACTGCGTGTCTAAATAATAATATATAGACTTCTTCTCTGTCTAGATATCATCTGGGTCAGTGCGATATGCTTTTCTAATTATGATACTTTTCTTTAGTGTTTCTGTAGTTTTCGAGTTTTAA
The DNA here is from genome assembly GCA_029286605.1 of Sericinus montela. Taxonomy (NCBI): domain Eukaryota; kingdom Metazoa; phylum Arthropoda; class Insecta; order Lepidoptera; family Papilionidae; genus Sericinus; species Sericinus montela. Next base: position 7,794,706 of record JAGSMR010000051.1, read on the forward strand.
AGTTATAGAGTCAGTTGTAATTAGTTTTCTTTTTTTTATTGATAAAATTTTACAATAATATATAATATATATATAATAAGGGCGTGCTTCGGCGATTTGGGGCACGTTGTTGATAATTAGAATGTTCATTTATTTATTGCAGTAATACTTAATTTTACAGAATTTTTTTGCAAAAACAGATTTTAAATCAAATGTGCTTTTTCTTGGAATTACTTAATTTGATATAATTACATCAAATTTATAATTAACAGTATGACAACATTGTATCAAACATTTCTATTAAAATATGTTATTATTTATCCACAAAATTTGTAAACGAGAAATAATGAATTATACCATAACAGAATGTTGTTTCAAAACGATAATTTGAGTTTAAAGGCCTTTGGGAAATATTACACTTCTCAGATTCGTCAGCCGCAACACATCTAAAACGAATAAAACATTTTATTGCCCTTTTCTCTCCATTTAACTTTACTCGTTTTTTTAAATTTTCTTGTTATATACGGACACCTTTATGAGGCATTTTTGTTAAGTTTTGAAGCACATTAGTCACATTGGGCCCATTGCGATTAAGCACACACGGTATTCGAATACCGACCTCACGCGTAATGTTGCATATTCAAACTTCTGTGCAACCATAACAGTGGTAGCGCCACGCATCAGCTTTAGTTGTTGCATGAATGGGCCGGCTCGACCGGGGAAGTACCACGACCTCACAGAATACCGGCGTGAAGTAGAAGTTTAATAACACACTTCTGCGTTTCGTCTGGTGAGTGCAGGTAACCGGAGGCCCACACACCCCCCTCCCCCAATTCTGGGGAGGGGGGCACTCTAAGGCCGGCAACGGATCAGCTATGCCTCTGGTATTGCGGGTGGTCATGGGCGGCGGTAATCACCATCATCATTTGAGCCACCTACTCGTTTGCCTCCCTTTGCTATAAAAAAAACATGATTTCTGGGCAGTGGACACATCAGTCTGAAATTATATTAACTTGTTTAACGAAACTGTGATTAAAGAATAAAATAACCTGAGAATATTCTGTGAAAAATAAGAATATTATGTTAAGTGTCAAAAGTAGAACAACTACGGTAAGGTAAAAAAATGGCACACCGAACTAAATGTGACCTGCGACGACCGAAATGTGATAGAAATATGGTCTGCGGTGAAGCCAAAGTCCATACCCACCCCGGGTGATGGGTGGGCAGTTCCTTGGTCAAGCACCTGCCTTTCCGAGCCCCATTGCCTCCAGGTTGCGAACTAGGAAGGGCCCGTTGGCCACGTGAATTTGGACGGCAAGGTGGTAGACGCGTCCATGTTCCGACGTGCGTATCTAGGACGGACAGGTAGAAGATGCATTCTATTTCGAGGATGGGCTGCTTAGGGTGGCAAGCGCGGATGGGTCGCGGAGGTATGCGAACGTTACCGTGGTTTTGCTAAAATGCGGCAGTGGCGGAATACCGTAGGCTTTTAATCGGTAGCCGAGTTGTTGGGTGGTCGGAATTTCGAGTCGAGAGACCCGATTTCGATCCCCAGGTGGCAGTACCAATGAGTTTTTCAAAAAACTTGTGTACGAATTTCATCGTTGGCTTGGACATAAAGGCGGCGACGGGCTCACCACCTGTCACGTTGTCTCGAAAATATCTTCGGTGGAAGGTGGGTCAAAGGGACTTAATTGTCTAGACTAGACCTCTGTCTACCCCTGTATTGGGAATTGCGTGAAGATATTTATTTATTTTATCTATTTCTATATTTTTTCACGATGGTCATTTTCCTTTGGGATATACTTACATAATATTTACATACTACATTGTTTCAATTCTTTGTGCACTGTTTACTATTCTATGGCACTTATCCTCTTAAGTATCGTACTAACTATATGCTTAGTATTTCAGATAAGGTAATGTTATATATGCAAATGAGCATTGTATGATTAAATTCCCGCCAGACAACTTGATTAATAGCGTCATAATTAAAATTCCTATTCTCTTGTAGCGCCCCGTGACTCGCTGTTTCTCGTGTAAAATGCCAATTTCAGTAAGTAAAAAAAAGTTTAGCTTATGTTGTAGTTATAAGATTTAAATTTCCTAAAGAATAGTTGATAAAAAGGTAATTTTTTGATTGACGAACCGCCGAAAAGTTAAGAACTTGTTATCAAATATGATCCGATGAAATGTGTATAAATTCTTCTAGACCTTTAACTACATCAGTATTGTGAAAATAACGATCAAAGCTACAAAAATATACTTAAAATTGGAAGAAAACGATGGAAACAAATTCCATCTAAATTGTACAGATTTTGTTTTAGGCCAATTTCAGGCGAGTATCAAATCTGCTTTTAACAGAATAATCGACGTTAATTGGATATGAATTAAACATATTCACTTACATTATCCTTTAACAAATAAACAATGTTTTATCATTATATGATTTAGGTACAGGTTTAGAGATTTGTAGGTTTGAAAGATGTCCTTATCACTAAAATTGATAAGGGCGTGCTTCCATGGTTTGGGCACGTTGAGCAAACAAACGTGCCCAAACCATCGAAGAAAATACATAGCGTGAAAGTTTATATTAAAAGGGGTCGAGGTAGGCCGAGACTAACTTTCGAAGATCATGTGAGCACATTGCTCGAAGGGGTCACTAGCACACGGATTCCTCGACGTACATGTATGAAGATAATGATGTATCTGAAAGAAGCGGAAGAGGTATTTTTTTTAAAGAAAAGGTATGCTCGTTTGCCGCAGGGGGGTCATGTGATGGTAAGTGATTACCGCCGCCCATGAACACCCGCTATACCAGAGGCATAGCAGATGCGTTGCCACCGTTAGAGTGCCCCCCCCCCCCAAATTGGGGGAGGGGGGTGTGTAGGCCTCCGGTTACCTGCACTCACCAGACGAAACGCAAAAGTTTCTTAGACTTTTACTTTACACCGGTATTCTGTGAGGTCGTGGTGCATCCCCGGTCGAGCCGGCCCATTCATGCAACAACAAAAGCTGATGCGTGGCTCTACCACTGTTGAAACTGGTATGTAAGGATCGTGACACTGGGCGATGTGTTCTCTCTGGCTACCCCGGCAAGCACCGTGCGTGAAGATAAATAAAAGATAATAATAATTTTTACACTATTTGATGACCTCCGTTGACGAGTAGTAGAGGTCATCAAACCGGTTTTCATGGTGTTGCGTGCTCTGAGGTCCTGGGTTCCATACTCGGACTGAGCAATGTTCAATATCTGCATTTTCTCGGGCCTGGGTGTTTGTCGTACCTTTGTTGTTTCCGATCAGAGCAATAGTGTCCCAATTTATGTATGTTTAGTGTACATTTTGTGTAGAATGATCACATACTCATATGTGTGCGTGTTGAATTCTCCAGTGTTTACCGCGTTACCTTATATGGGCAGATTTCGCCTCCTTTACTTATACATTATTCATTTATTTTAAGCATCTGTTCCTATACGTACAATGTAGTGTTAAGCGGACGGTTTGCGAGTAAACAGCTTCTTACCGACGTGTGTTCTATTTGTTTTTTTTTTTTGTTTTTTATTATATTTGTTGAAACAGCAAAATTTTATGACATAGTAAAAACTTTGTGTACACAGAGTATGTATTCTAAAAACTGCAGTAAAGTACTAGGGTATTTTTTACTCAACTAGGGAACTGTCAATTTGTTTTTTATTTTCACAATCTGTTCCAACTGCCGAGTTCTTCAGTAGTGTGCATTGTACATTTATAGTATCTAATTATAAAAAAATATATTATTTCGTTTTTTATAGTTGTCACTTGAATATTACATGAAATACTTTTTGTGGCGAAAAGTGGTTTTCTACATTGACCCGTCTGAACCCGGGGTTTGATTACCACCTCAGAGTTGGCGATACCATGAAAACCTGTGTATACGCCGCTCGTCTGTAGAGGTTGTCAAATATTTTAACAATATTTAATTAAATAATGAAAAAATAACATAATATGAAATTTTAATTATAAAAAAACTGCGATTTATCAGGAGATGAATTAAGAAATAAATAATAAAATAAATTAATATCTTCACGCACTTCCCAATACAGGGGTAGACAGAGGTCTAGTCTAGACAAATTAAGTCCCTTTGAACCACCTTCCATCGAAGATATTTTCGGGACAACGTGACAGGTGGTGAGCCCGTCGCCAACTTTATGTCCAAGCCAACGATATAATTCGTACATAAGTTTTTGAAAAAACCATTGGTACGAGCCTGCCAACTGGGGATCGAACTCGGGTCTATTGACTCGAAATTCCGACCACCCTACCACTCGGCTATCGTGACTTTTAATTTTATGAACATTTAATTTTATGAACATTAAGTTTAATCTCCATAATTTGGTGCACATGTACCTTGAGATGCTTATTTGGGCTAATTTGTAGGGGGTTTAAGTGGCCTTCTTTATAATAGTTGCTCATTAGACCATTCTATAAAAAATCTCCACAGGATATAGACCTCTCCAATGGTATTAATAATTACAAAATAATACTTATAAAATAATTGATAGATTCCGAATGGGATTGAAACATATTCCGTTCTCTGCTGGTATCTAGTTATTATATTATGTCAAAACTTTCCTTTTCCAAAAATAGAGCAATCAAATCAAATGCTGTACAGAAACACAATTCATGAGCGCGGCATTATTCAAATGGATTGTCCTAGTACAATCAATTTATTTCAGCAATGATTAAACCGCTTATCTCAAATGTCAGTTTGTATATTGCTTTTGTTGCAATCAATGAAATTACAAAACTCAATATTAGAAATTTATTATTGTTATCAATTTTAATTGAAATTTTACTATAATTAATTTAATTATATCTTCACGCCAATCCCAATACTGGCGTAGACATAGGTTTTGACAATTAAGTCCTTCAGACCCACCTTTTACCATAGATACTTATTGGGACAACGTGGGAGGCGGTGAGCCTATCGTCATCTTTATGTCCAAGCCAACAGTACATATGTTTTGAAAAAAACCCTTTAGTGACCCTACTACCTGGGCATCGAACTCAAGTTTCTTGACTCGAATTCCGATCACGCAACAACCCGTCTATCGTGAATTAGAAATTTAATTGCATTGTTAAATTTAATTGCAAAATTATAATAATGTAATTTCTTAAGTACATTATTATAATTTTTATAATCTTATCATTTTCTACTATTAGTCGATCAACTCGTAAAACCCCTTTTTAGCTTTATCTAAAGTATTACAGCGTATTGATAATTTATTACAGGAAAACTCTCTCTTGAAAACGATTTTCATAATAGCTAAGCACCATTGCATAGTTAAGCGATCCAAAATTGTAAATAGCAAGTTTAATTGGTGAATTTACTATGAAACTTGCCCGTCTGTGAAATAATAATGAATAATATTAATTTGATAGCATTATGCACATGGAAAATTCTCTGGATAGGGAAATGTGAAAAATCTTATTTCTGGTTGAATGATCTGACTTTGTTTGCTGATCTGAGTTTCAGTAGCCGTGTGGAAGGCTGAAGCCAATGGACTTTTCAAAAGTACGTAGCGTTGGTTTGGGAATTATATGTCTCATTGATGCCCTTTCATTGGGTCGCTAAAGTATGTGAATTTGTTAATAATAATAAATACATACCTATACATAGATAGGGCCATTATAACATACATTGCTCTGATCCAAAAGTAAGCAGTTTTAACACTTCTATTATGGAATCAAAAATAACGAAGGTACAACAAACACCCAGACCAGACAGAATGTAGAATAAGGGTTTTTTACATGGAACCCTGCATCTAATATCTGACTATGAAAACTGGTGTGTCGTCGTCTAGTCGATGGAGGTCTTCAGGGATTTAAACCACTAAATTTACCCTTTTTTAGATTTGAATTACAAATATGTCTGCTTAAAACCATGTTATTCTTTAATGTTTATCTACTCCTGTAAAAGTTGGACAATGCTAGCGTGCTAGCGTTTAATTTTCAGAATATTCCAATTTCAGCTAAAGAGCAGCCAGTCATTGTCTATCTGAGTGGACTGGCGCCTGACAGATGACAGTGACGCAGTCATTCATGCATTTAATTCAATTGAACGACATTGCATATTGTCTGTTTTGTATATACGGATAGCATGCCTTCTTGAACTGAATAATTTACCGGTTCGGTTTAGAAGAAAATTGGAATACGTACCATTTTTAAGAACTGTCTGGTTATTGAAAACGACGTTGATATGTAGCTTTAATACATTTTATTTGCAAAATTTCTGTGTATATGTATTTAATAAGCAAGTTATGCTATCAACTATTTGTATCTTCTTGTTAGATGATTTGACGACCTCCGTGGACGAGTGGCGTAAACACTGGTTTTCAAGGTGTCGCCATCTCGAGGTCCCGGGTTCGATTCCGGCCGGGTCATTGTAGAAAACCACTTTTCTACATACTTTCGGGTCCGGGTGTTTGTGGTACCGTTTTGTCCCAGAAAATTGGTTCTTTAACTACTTTATCTAGCTACTGCCGACGGGATTAGAGAAATGTCTGTAATTCTTAGTCGTAGATCCACAAAAGCTCACGCTAGGGGACTGGCTCTTTTTTGATTAGCATGATAGATGAGAGTTTAACGTTCTGTAAAATACACTGCAGGATGTTGGCCTCTCTCTTGAGCTACTACATCAAGCTTTTCAAGCGCCGAGTTTTCAGGTTCCGATAATTTAAAATTTAAACTTTTCTACTTTCATGGGTCTGCTTAATTTTGAGGGGGGGGGGGAGGGGCAAAGAGGTGAACCTCAAATGTCTACCAACATTAAAATATTAACAACTTAGATTTGAAAGAAGTTCATTCCCGTGTCTTAATTGCTCCAATTTTCATTATCATTCATTTAGCAATCATTAGCCATCAATTTAACTTAAAATTTCGCTACTGTCTTTTGATATTGTTAATTAAATTTCGCTACGTTTCGATAGTTTAGTTGGTAGTAACCTGCAGTCAAAGGTTTGTGGGTTCAAATCTCACTAGGGATATAAATTTGAGTGATAAATATGAAATTTTTGTACTTAAGTTATGGATGTCTATATGTAACTAAATACTGTTACATCTGGCCATAAATACTGTATCATAAAAACTTTTCTTTTTTCAACTTTTAAATTATTTTAAATTCGGAAGACGTATATTACTTTAAAAAGTTTTTTGATTTTGCACCACATGGAATGGTGTGTTACAGCAAATAGGATTGCAGTGATTGGTTTGCACAAAGTGGATATGGCGCCGTCGGTCATATTCACGACACTTCAATAGCTTGCCAGCCTTCAGATTTATGTTCGTATATCGTACTATCAACAGATGCAACAACACTTGCTCTGTCGAAGAACAGAAAAGATCGGGGCGGCCGCGTGCTGTTAGAACTATAAAGGCTGTTAATGTATATGTGACGACTATGTAAATAAATATGCATATCTATGTAAGTATATTGTGTCATTGGGAAGATATTTATTTATTTTATGTAATATATTTTATATCATTACATTTTTATTATAACTCTACAAATCAACTACTCATAGTATATAATTAATATTAATATTTAATATTAACTACGTTCATATCATTGTTTTTCAATATACATATACCCTCGCTACCCCATACCGTGAATATGTAAATAATTCAGTAGCATAGGTTCTGTAGGCGCAGTATCATAAGTTCTGAGATCCCGGGTTCGAGCCCCAGACCTTCGTTGTTATCGATTCCATAACACAAGTACAGGACTTGTGTCTTGCAAATTTGGGATCAAAAGAATGTATGTATTGTTATGCTACATCTTTTTTTTATATTTATTTAAAACAACAAACATACCTACATTTAAAATATAAAGAATCTATAACCTTATTTTTAATCTTAGCAAATGTAAAATGAAGATAACAACGAAATCAAATGGTATTATACAATGTTAATAGTAACTTTTTTACTCGTAGACTGCAATTTCATAACAGCAAAAGAGCATCACTGTGCACCCACAAAACTGAAATGAATATGCATACTAATCCGACACACGACATTAATTTTGCACGTGTCATATTGAAAGTGTATTAATTATTATATGAATTAATATTCATATTAATTACACATACGTATTCGATCATGACAATTGATTTATTCGATCACATTAAATATGCAAACGAATAAAAAATGAGCTAACTAAAATGTGTACACAATTTATTTAAATATACAAGCACTTGCAAAGATTTGACTACAAGTCACGATAGCCGTGTGGTTGGCCGAAATTTCGAGTAAAGAGACCCGAGTTCGATCCCCACATGGCAGGCTCGTACCAATGGGTTTTTCAAAAAGTTATGTACGAATAATATCGTTAGCTTGGACATAAAGGCGGCGACGGGCTTACCACCTGTCACTTTGTCACGAAAATATCTTCTGTGGAAGGTGGGTAAAAGGGACTAAATTGTCTAGACTAGACCTCTGTCTACCCCTGTATTCGGAATTGCGTGAAGATATTTATTTATATATATTCATTCATAACTAGTTAGAGGTCTAGGACAATATTGAGTCTCTTCAACCCACATTTCACTAAAAACTTATTTTTGAACAGTCCTGTGTAATCAAAAATACTCAAGTTGGCGATTACTGCAAATTATCTTTATCGAACAATTATCCATATATGTTCTGATTCACTCAGAAAACGTTTACAGGGCCTTGAAGTCTCCAGGCAGTGGTTATTTAATTTCAATTCAATGCTCGGTAGATTTACTTACTTTCTTATCTTCACGTACAATCCCTGACATGGTAGTCAGAGAGAGCAGATCGCCAAGTGTCTCGATCCTTACGTATCTATTTCGCTCCTTTTAATTTATCATTTTCTTCATACGTCTAAGTATCCGAGTGGACATGATCCTCCCCTCTTCAAACAATTTGCTTGCATGGTTTTCGACAGTTACTCTCGGCCTTCTGCAACACTTTTATTTAATTTCATTTATTACAAGGTCCCAAGCAGTTGAGACCACTCATTATAGATTTTATTAGAGAAGATAGCCTTCTCTAATAAAATCAGGATATTCCCATATTTCAATAGCCTCGCGGATCAATCTTCGCGGGAATCAGTGTTTTCTGCAAGGAGTTGAAGATTATAAAATCGGATTTAATGGTTGAGGCGATCTATATTATGATCACCGACTGTAGACTTCCTACAATACCTGCTTATGTTTGATATCAGCTACGTGCTCTTTCGAATAAAGAATTTTTATTTACTCCGACGCTCCGCAAGAGTATTTAATTATATGAAGCAAATTTAAAATGAGTATTCTCAAAAATCTTTTACGAAATTCATAACAAAAATTGTAATGTTATCTCTCTCTCAGTTCAGGCCGTAAACGTTGTAGTAAGTATTCAAAATTTGATGAAAATCTTTTGATCCTTTAGGCCTTTAAAGCGGAACAGAAAAGCTCGGAACTCAATTTCACGTTTACTATATTAGTCGGGATAAATAGGAATTTATAAGCAAGGGATATTAAGTATTGATGAGGATTAAATAAACTGAATGAATTTAGCTTCGTTTGTATTTTTTTATCCTTTAATTTTTATCCTTTTCTAATCTTGGGTAAACAGTTAAAATGAAGATAGATTTTTGATTAAAATGTAATTTAATATCGGACTTGCGTTCAAAATATCTGCGTTATGTTAGTTTTAGGCTTTATTTTCATATGCTAGTTTTAAACTATAAGTATTTAAATTTAAAATAATAAGAAATAGCGAAGAGACAACTTCTGTGCACGCAATATAAGAGATGTTGACGAAGCAGTTAAAAAGCCTTCTAATTTTTTGTTGTCGTTTTTTATTCTGAAAAGAAAAAAAACCCTTTAATCATAGAATACACTTAAGGAAAATCATGCTATCAGTCCCTTGAGATAAAAGTAACCTCCTTATCTATAGTAAAATCGTAAATCTTTATATTCCATCAAAATTTGATGGCACTTGAGGGATGGCACAGTATTTGGGAAGCTTCAATATTGTACGCCTGAGTACTTTTTATATTACGCCTTTTGAAAAGTTTATGGAATGTTAAATGTTAGGATTTGCTTTCGAGAATATTGTAATCTATCTATTATGCAAATAAAAATACAGCATCCTTATGTTTGTGAACGCAAAACCCGAAAAGTTGTCGATGAATTGATATGAAATATTAAGTACTATTGAACATATGTATTGAAATTTCCAGAAATTACATTTTTCTACGAAAACAGAAAGTATTTTCTTATACATAATAAAAACTTTACAATTTATTTTACAGATTGCCATGGTAAATGGACAGAACGAACCTCTAAAAAAATATCTTCACGCACTTCCCAATACAGGGGTAGACAGAGGTCGAGTCTAGACAATTAAGTCCCTTCGACCCACCTTCCACCGAAGATATTTTCGGGACAACGTGACAGGTGGTGAGCCCGTCGCCGTCTTTATGTCCAAGCCAACGATATTCATACATAAGATTTTGAAAGCCTAACTGGGGATCGAACTATCTATGGTCTATTGACTCGAAATTCCGACCACCCAACCACTCGGCTATCGTGACTTTACTTTGATGAATGATAAATAATGTACTATGATTAAAGATTTATTACTATCTTAACTAACTTTAATATTGACCCACAGTGAAGCCCCATATAAAGCACATTAAAAGTTAAAAAACAGAATACCACACAACAGCGTTACAGTACAAATAACATCGGTATTTCGAGTCAAGAGACCCGAGTTCGATACCTCTGTATTGGGAAATGCGTGAAGATATTTATTTATTCTATTTATATTTATTTATTCTCATTTCGAAAATATTTACACTGCAATCTCCGATGTTAATCAAATTTTTCTACCATCTTCATACATGTCAACAGGATTGTCGAAAATTAGTTTTAGCGAGTTCGAGGCACTTATTAAAAATCTCAACGTATACAAAGGTTCTGGGCTAGACGCTATACTGATGATTAAATTCTGCGATAAGACCTTGTCCTTGCCTCTTATTATTATTTTTAATTGGCCACTACAGAATGGAGTTTTCCCTGAAGAGCGAAAGAGAGCTCGATTAGTTCCAGTATACAATAAGGGTGACATAGAGATGTTAAAAATTATCTTTTCGAAGCTTTTTAATCTCTTATCTGCCATATAGTATCGCATTATATGAAGACTGGCATCTCAAACTCTCAACATGGTTTTCAGTAGGACATAAAAAAAACACGCGTCATGTACATATTTGAATACGCCCGTGCACAGTTGGAAAAGTTTTAATTTACTTTGAGTTTACTATTATTTGTTCCTAACTAAAATATAGTAGGAATGAACAGAACACCAAACAAATGCTGTTAAAAATAAGAAGTTTTAATGGAACCTCCACCAGTCGTAAAGCCAATTAGAAATAACAACACAATTCGACGCTAGTTGTACTGACTGGCATTTAGATATAAAAAATAAATGAATATCTTCTCGCAATTCCCAATACAGGGGTAGACAGAGGTTTAGTATAGACAATTATGTCCCTTCGACCCACCTTCCACCGAAGATATTTTCGGTACAACGTGACAGGTAGTGAGCCTGTTGCCGTCTTTATGTCCAAGCCATCGATATTATTTGTACATAAGTTTTTGAAAAACCAATTGGTACGAGCCTACCACCTGGGGATGGAACTGGGGTCTCTTGACTCGAAATTCTGACCACCCAACCACTCGGCTATCGTGACTTATTTATAAATGACAAGCAATGATATAAAAACTTCAAACTATTCTCTCTTTGCCGATTACTTAAAGATTTACATGGAAGTTGGAAAGTGAATATGACAGTTTATTACTCAAAAGGATATCGATGCTATAGTTCAATGGTGCAAATCAAATTACATGTTCTTGAATGTAGAAAACTGTTTCTGTATTAAGTTTACAAGAAAAAAATGTTTTAAGCAACAATTTATCCTTATAGCAATATGCCATTTAAAAAAGTATCGGAAGTTCGAGATTTAGGTGTGTTGTTGTACAGTAGATTAATTTTTTCAGGTCACATTGACGGTATTGTCAAGAGTACAGCGAAAATGCTTGGCTTTAGCAGAAGGAAAACTAAAGACTTTAAATGTAAGCGTACTAAGATCTTCTTTTACAATGCTCTAGTGCGATTTCGTCTAGAATATGCTGCTGTTGCATGGAATCCTTTTTATGCAGTGCATTCTCAACGTATAAAGAAGTTACAGTGGGTATTCGCATAGAATTTGGCGTTCCATACCAGTGGCATTTTTTATCGAGCCCCTTATGAAATGCGATTGAAGTATTTTAATATGACTTCACTCCATAAACGTCGCAACATTCAAACAATAATGTTTTTTATAAGTTATTCAATGGTCATTTGGACTCTCTTAAGCTGGCAGTGTGCATAAAATTGTTTTCGGAAGGAATTCGAAATATGTTTTATGTTCCGTTTTGTAAAACTAACATCGGTTGTAACTCCCTATAGGGAGTTACAACCGATGTTAGTTTATTGAGGATGTGCAGTGCGTAAAATCAATTTCAGCAACAATTTAATGAAATTGATATCTGCAATGGTTCACTTCACAAATTCACAAGTATATTATATCAAAATATTTGTCATTCTTAAATATTCTTTCACGGTTCTAATTCCTATACATATTGATTTATATTTAAAGATTTATTGTTAGTTTTCTTGTTTATATAAAATAGTTGCAAATTTCTTGTTATTTCGGTAAATTATTGGCGTGATGTTAGATTTAAGCATCCTTATTTATTCGCATCCTGTGAAACTGTAACATATATTTTTGTTGATATTCCATAGAATAATAAATAATAAAATTATAAATAAACCTTGTTCTATCAAAAACGTCGTCGTTTGTTAATTAATATAAAAAATTTACATATTAATATTTAATTATAAATATATTGACTGACATAACTTTCATACAGCAAATACCCAGTCAATTGTTTTTCGTTAAGCGCGATTTTTTTTTATAATTTGTCTAAAAATTATTGTTAATTGATATGAATATTTATTGCCATGATTCTTTAATTTTCAAAGCCTCTTTGCTACTCCGCGAGTGCCTCCGGTTCAATTTCCGTGATGATATCAATAATATTGTTTATAGCCTTTTTACTTTTATTTCTATATTATTTATTACCATTAACCACCAGTCACGTTGTCCCAAAAAATTTATAATAAATATAATAAATATCTTCACGCAATTCCCAATACAGGGGTAGACAGAGGTCAAGTCTAGACAAATTAAGTCCCTTCGACCCACCTTCCACCGAAGATATTTTCCGGACAACGTGACAGGTAGTGAGCCTGTCGCCGCCTTTATGTCCAAGCCAACGATGAAATTCGTACATAAGTTTTTGAAAACTCATTGGTACTGCCACCTGGGAAAAGAACTCGGGTCTCTCGACTCGAAATTCCGACCACCCAACAACTCGGCTATCGTGACCAAAAAATTTAAATTGGTAAAAATAAATTGACAAGATCAGGGCTCTTTTTTCTCTAATTCTCACAGCAGTGAAAAATCTGGGAAGCGTTTGTTAGGATACTATATAACATTGATGAACTAGAAAAAATTTACATACTTCCAAAAAATAAAATAAAACTGAACGGGTTAAAATCTTCTCTGATCTTGTCAATCTGCTTTGGTAGGCGTTAATACATTAAAAAACAATTCAATGATTTATTTGCACGCAAAAAGACAACAATGATGACAAACAGCCAAACGGTCGAAACGTGCTTAGTTTTTAAATCACATTGATAAATGTTAAAATCATTACTCGCAGTACTAAAGTAAGCACAAGGCGATGATTTAATAACACGCCTGTTTTTTTATTTTATTATCATACCTAAGGAACTAAAGCAGAGAATCAGTTATTTTAAATATTGATATAATTTTGCAATTGTATGCTATTCGCTTTTGTTTATTTTCTTTGTATGAGGTAACGCGTGAACACGTGATTCTATTCCTGCCCTTCAAAAAAAAGAATAAAAAAATAAATAAAATAAAATATCTTCACGCAATTCCCAATACAGAGGTCTAGTCTTGACAATAAAGTCCCTTCGATCCACCTTCCAATGAAGATATTTTCGGGACAACGTGACAAGTGATGAGCCCGTCGCCGTCTCTATGTCCAAGCCAAGAACATAATCTGTAAAATAAGTTTTGAAAAACCCATTGGTACGAGCCTGCTACCTGGGCTACCACTCGGCTATCATAGCTTAAAAAAATAAAATATATCTTTTTCATAATTTATCTTTACAAATTTCCGAAAATAGGTGAGGTTTAGAAAATTTAGTCCCTTCGACCCTCATTTCACCGAAGCTTATTTTGGGACACCGTAACTGGTGGTGAGCCATTCGCCGTCTTTATGACTCCGAGTCTTAAGACTAAGCAAGCTATACAAATCGTACATAGGTTTGAAAATACATTTATTGGTAGGAGCCTACCTCCTAGGGATAGAACTCAGATCTTTTGAATTGTATTCCGATAACCCAACCATTCGGGTAACTAAGATTTGAGACTTTTACACCAAAACAACTCCGCTATAATGTTACAAACTAAAAAGTTCACATGCTTAATAATAGATTTTTTTTTATATTTGCCATTATGAACTGGTTTGCATATGAGCACAGTGTGGAAATCTACGTCTTATCGACAGTCCTCATCACTAGTCTGTGAAATTTGCATTTAGTTTTGTTGGCTTAATTTCGATCACAGAACCTGTCAGTCCGTAGAGTATTAACGCTGACGAGAAAGGAATTCAGAAAGAAAATTAATACAATATCGCCCCCATTTACCCTTCTCAGTAACTTTATTGTTTTGTCACAAAACGTAATAAGCGTTTTTCAGCATCCAGTCTAATTCGAAAACTTTCAGCAGTCAGTGTAATAACAATCAGTGTAATATCGGCGTATCTATCAATGAGTTTCTCTATACTTATCTTTACCTCAAGAAGAAGCAGCCGAGGGCGACCAGCGATGATAGAGTCAACCCTACTTTTCTATGTGTTTAAGCATTTTCGTATTTCTATCAACATAAGAGTAATAGACAAGTATGACACTGGAGGGTTTTATTCGTTGCTGTTCTACATAACGTGTCCTTGTTTCTATGATAGCTGATATACCTTACTAAATTCCCCTCACACATTTAAATTTGTTTAAGTGAATTGTTATTTCTTTAATCAAATATGAATGAAAGAATACGAGAAGAAAGAAAAATAGAAACAAACAGAAGTGTAATCAATGTATAAATATTTTACACCTTTATAAAATTTTGTCCCTACGTCCCTCATTTTACCCGAACTTATTATGGGACACCGTGTCTGGTGGTGGGCAATTCGCCGTCTTTACGACTAAGCAAACTATACAAAACGTAAAAATCTTTGTTTCTATGATAGCTAGTATACGTTACCAAATTCCCTACATACATTTTCATTTGGTTAAGGGAATTGATGTTTCTTAGATCAAATATGAATGAAAGAATACGAGAAGAAAGAAAAAATAGAAACAAATAAAAGTATAATAAATATATAAATATTTTACGCCTGACATGATGAATGGTCGTAAAATGATGAACAGTAAAACATATCGTAATTTCGCTTTATTGTGCACAAAAATATGAAGTTGCTCGGAGCGTGGTTTTTAGTCTCATATTAATATTTCATTACTAAGGCAGGTTGTATTAAATATAATTCTAGTCTGGAATTTCTAGATGAGATTTTATTAAATATATTTGAAGTAAAATTTAAACAAAGAAAAATAAAACGAATTACTTAAATTTTCCATTATATAGAAAAAAAAGTGTCTATTAACATCAAAATAACAGAAATTAGCTAAAAAGACGAAAGTTTATTTTCTAACAATAAAAGAAAGAATTATTGCGTGGCTGTCTGTTTGTTTCGACTGTCACGTGGTCCCGAAAATGTTTTCGGAGGAAGGTGGATCAAAGGAATTTAATTGTCTAGGCTAGACCTCTGTCTATCCTGTATTAGGAATTGCGTGAAGATATTTATTTATTTATTTACAATATTTGAAATAATAAGCTTTGACAAATTTAATTTTCCGTTAGCAAAATTAAACTTTAAGACTTACTGGCCTGATTAATAACTATATGAATTTAGTGTATTTGAGGTTTAATTTACAATGCACACATTTATTTTAAAAACTAACATGATAAGTAACGTGAAAAATGTAGAAATGGGCCGAGTGTTGACTTTGAAGTTAGTTGTTATTACAACAAATGACAAAATGAATTTTTATGTTTGTTAGTTACGCTTTTACGCCTGAACCACTGAATAGATTTTTTTTAAATACAATTATTTCACTCGTACATGATTGTATGTAATAATTAATTGTGGTTTAGTTATTGTATATTCTCCTGTAAGGAGGCTATATCGCCACGCTTGGCAAGCGATTTGGTAATGCTAAGATATCTTTTACCTTAGCGACGGTATTTTGCTCTGGTAACTTTTGGTATGGTTATTCCACCATATGTCGTTGCCTTAATGGTTCCTTACGACACTCGTGGGATGTAAGGGGATGTATATTCTTACGGCTTGCCTCACGTCAACTTTAATGATTTTGACAGGACATTATTCAATTAATGATTTTTTTTTAATTCAACTGAAACAAGCGAGATTCGAACCCGTGATCTCTGCCAGTATTCGACAAATATTTTTGAAAGACATTTTTATTTTAAAATACCAATACTTCACTTTTCCTATCCAATCAAGATATTGCTCACATATCCAATATGGCATTGCAAATATCTGCGCTGTAATATCACACAAGATGATTATTAAACCACGTCGTAAACATATCTCAAATATGACGCCATAACGGTTTAATTTTACGACCGAAGGAGATTTATGTGGCATATTTGAATACTGATATTTCAATTTAGTACATGGTTCACTTTGTGTTTGTTATTTATTAACCTTGCATTGGGTTTTCAACAAGGCTTTATTATGAAAACAAATTGCGTTATATGTTTATATCAATATTTATCTAAGTAATTTTAGGAGTATATGTTTGTAATTATAATAAATATCTACAATAATTAAAACAACTTACATATAAGTTAAATTACATATAACTTCATTAAGTCACGATAGCCGAGTTATTGGGTGGTCGGAATTTCGAGTCAAGTGACCCGAGTTCGAACCCCCGGTGGCAGTACCAATGAGTTTTTCAAAACTTATGTACGAATTTCATCGTTGGCTTGGAAATATAAACGGCGACGGGCTCACCGCCTGTTACGTTGTCCCGAAAATATCTTCGGTGGAAGGTGGGTCAAAGGGACTTAATTGTCTAGACTTGACCTCTGTCTACTTTATATTGTACATATACTAAATAATTTTATTTAAGTAGGTATTTGGTATGGCTACTATAGTTATCACACGCCTTAAACAATATAGATCCCAATAAACGGGCATTCGACTCCGAAAAGTTGCTGTTTAAAACTCTGTTTCACCTGCTAGTGAGATAGTGAGAAATCATGATGAACGTTTGTTGGCTATGAAAAATTATATAAAATTATCCTCATGCCAAGAGACACTAGAACAGTATGAATCGAGACTCGATAACATTCAAGAACGTCTTACAAAAGAGACGTCTGAACAGCAAGCCTTCTGCCTTCTTTTTGACAGTCTAATCGAGTCTGCTGAGCAGATGGCTCATAGATTTGTTCTTCTTTATGATCGATTAGCCAAAGAGTCTGCTCAGGACGAGATTTTATGCAATCGTATTGGTTATAATATTTCTCAGTTTTGCTATTCCACATCATTGCTCCGCTTCAATGAGAAGTAGCCTGAGACCCACTTATCGGGACATGGATTAGTAATAATATATAATCAACCTTAATAAAAACTCCTATAAAATCCGTACACAAAATAAAATTACATCGTCCATGTAAATCAAGTGTTCATAAATTTAAAAAAATGTTCATAAAATTGAAACTGCAGGGCCAAACCATCTTTAATTTTTATTGGCTAAATGGCAACTATTCCGCATAAAACTAAAGAAGAGTCATATAAATCGGATCCTGTAAATCCTAGAGTAATGAGCGTACATACATAAAAAAATATACCAATCGAATTGAGAGTCTCCTCCTTTTTGAAGTCGGTAATAAATTGCGTTAGTGATAGACGAATAATTCGTTAATCAAAATTCATACATGGCGACTCTAGGTTTTTATGTTTGTGTTATTAATAATGAAACGGGGAGAAAGAAATCACATGGTTTTCACTACTGACCTAATATTATATTACATACAATTAACAGTAAGTAGCTAGTTTTCAAAGAACTCTCTACTACGATAATAATTTTCACTACAACTGTAGCTAAATTATTGTTTCTGATTCCGAGAAATGAGTTAAGAAAAATGTAATTGTGAGAATTTGTACTACAATCATTATGTTTCAAACGGTAGATTCAACGGCTGTCGTAAAATGTTTAACACTACTGAATTTAGGAAACACTGCAGATCTACGGAAGATGTCCGTTGAAGCAACATATCATTGATTTCAGAATTCCAAAAGGTTGTAATCAATGGTACAAATTTTTCTGAGCTCTCGGTATCAATGGACATACCAGAAAATTAGATTCGTGGTGTATTATTTTTTCTTGTTTACTTTGAATTTTCACCTTATACTACGGAATAATCACGAATAAGTATTGTTTGCCGATCATAATATAATTTTAAAATCAACTGAATCTTATAATAGTTTATCAGGTAAATAATGCTGTCATAAGCCTGCCTACTAACAATGTTAAAAAAATTTTACTGTGTTTGAAGTTACGTAGGTATCTAGCCGTACTCCCTCAATATTCCACAAAGCTATAACCGGAAGCTGTTTACGGAGACGTCATAATTTTGGATGACGTCAATTAAAGAACCGTGGTGACACAGGCTGTCAGCACTTTTTTGGCATGAAAGCCGGTGGACAAATCGAAGCTACCAACCAGATTTCTATAGCTATTGCGTATTTCATTTTAGAAGTAAAGCTTAGCTATATGGTATGGAAAGTGGGTATTGGCGTTAGATTAGTTAATTAAGATACAAATTATTAATTCTTACTCCTTAGGTGTCATAACGCATTTATAACCTTTTACGGTTGAAGTTATTTGCTTGATATAAAGCATATAAGTTACAATGATTTTTTGTTACAAAATTAAATAGATTTTTTCTCTGTAGTTTAACAAGTGCTTAATCTAATTCCATAATATAACAGCAATAAATGTGATGTTGTCCATATGTATGTAATGAGTACATTTGTACAATGAACGTATGTAAATAAATTGAAATATAAATATAAAGAAACAGCTATTTCAAATAACGGCACAATGGATTGCTACAAGAACATTTAGATAGCAAGTACATTCGGGAATGCAACGATGTGTTCTCTAATGTGCCGCGTGTTTACTTAAGTCAATGGAATATTGTTGAAATAAACAAAACTAATGACCGACCCTGTGTTTGCTCGGGAAGCAGTGATCGTTCTCAATTTTATATTTCGTAGTGTCGTATATTTGAATAAAAAATTATTACATTTTGTGCTTCTTCATTTTTAAGTGACAGTCTTACCTTATTAACTTTCAGGCTCGCACATATGAAGCGTTATTACGATGCCGAAAATCTTAAATTTCGACAAATTTAATATAAATATGAATTTCTACATTTAAACATAGTACACACGTATAAGTATGTATATCCTTATACGTATAAACTTAGAGTTATGTTTTTAGAAAAAACATTTTTGCTTGAAAATCTAGAATCATAGTTACAACATAAAAAAATATAAAATTTAAAATTGAAAGATAACTACTACTTAAAAAGCAAATACATCTCAGGTCTTCAAACTTATTGGTTTTTAGGTGCTGTGTAGATTAATAAAATTTCTAAAAACTTTCATCTGTAGCATAATACAATATATAGTTGCGGTAGTTCGAACAGTTTCGACCGACCATCAGTACATAAATTTCACTCAGGAACAAGGATACCTAAGTAGAATTTACGGTTTGCACGTGAATATTCCCCAGGAAAATTTATAGTGAAAGTTAATTTAAATGACATGAGTTATTGTACATGAAGGTAGAACATTCAAATATG
Source organism: Sericinus montela (assembly GCA_029286605.1). Lineage (NCBI taxonomy): Eukaryota > Metazoa > Arthropoda > Insecta > Lepidoptera > Papilionidae > Sericinus > Sericinus montela. Next base: position 7,814,827 of record JAGSMR010000051.1, read on the forward strand.
TGGCGATAAAATATACTATGCAATCTATTTTATTTACTATTGCTATTGCAATGCAAATAAAGTTGAGTACAATGCAATCACATCAACTGACATGGCGGGTTTTCAACCCGTTACCAGGGCCGTAACGTTGCCCTTACCTCCGTGTCGTGTCGTACTAAAATTAATTTCCGTTAAAAATTAGTCAAGCCTCTTAGAAGAATCGGCGACATATCTGACACAAATTATGCCAACTTCTAACTAAATATCCATAACTCATGCAGTTATTAACATATTTTGTAAATAAAATAATAAATAAATATTTTCACGCAATTCCCAATGCATAGACAGAGGTCTAGTCTAGACAACTAAGTCCCTTCGACCCACCTTTCGCCGAAGATATTTTCGGGAAAACGTGACAGGTGGTAAGCGCATCGCTGTCTTTATGTCCAAGCCATACATAAGTTTTTGAAACTACGCATTCGTACGAGCCTGCCACCTGGGGATCGAACTCGGGTCTCTTGACTCAAAATTCTGACCACCCAACCATTTGGCTATCGTGACTTAGTGATATTTTGTAATTTGTCATTAATAAATAATAAATCCACAACTTATTAATACATGGTTACCTGAAAGTGCTCACAGGAACAATACCAACATCATGATTCGAGTACAAACATGTATATTTATCACATAAATGTTTGCCCCTTACGGGATTCTTATTCGAATATAACTGTTTTTACCCTTATTAATAACGGACTAACGGACAGCTAAGCGTGACCGGGCTCAGCTTTTATATATATATATATATATATATATATATATATATATATATATATATATATATATATATATATATATATATATATATATATATATATATATATATATATATATATATATATATATATATATATATATATATATATATATATATATATATATATATATATATATATATATATATATATATATATATATTTTATTTTTTTTCACGTTAGTCTTTTTCCTTCGGGATATACTTACGTAGTACTTACGTAGTACACAGTTTTTATTCTTTTTCACTATTTACTATTTCATGGCACCTATCTATATTACTATATGTTTAATATTTCAGATAAGGTAATGTAATAACTGCAAATGATTAAATTGTATGATTAAATTCCCTCCAGACAACTTGATTAATAGCGTCATAATTAAAATTAACATTCTCTTCTAGTGCCCTGTGGCTCGCTATTACTCCTGTAAAATGCCAAATTTAATAAGTAAAACATGTTTTAGACGATATATGGTAATAAAAAGTTTTAGCTCACGCTTTAACGTTAAAAACATTAATGTTATTTTTTTATTTATCTTCACGCACAATCCCTGACGGGGTAGCCAGAGAGAACAGATCGCCAAGTGTCATGATCCCTACATACTTCTTTCGCTTCTTTCAGATTCATCATCTTCTTCATACATGCACGTCTAGGTATCCGAGTACTCTTGACCCTCCTCTCTTCGAGCAATTTGCTCACATGGTCTTCGAAAGTTAATCTCGGTCTACCTCGACACCTTTTAATATTAACTTTCGCGCTATATATTTTCTTCACCATTCGGTCTTCACTCATTCGCTCTACGTGCCCAAACCATCGAAGCACGCCCTTATCCATTTTGAGACAAGGTCATCTTTCAAACCTGCCATGTTGCGAATCTCTTCGTTTCGATTTCGGTCGGCCATGGTAAGGCCGCACATTTTACGAAGAGATTGCATCTCCACTGCATTCACCCTGCTTTTATGCTTCTTCTGGCATACCCAGGTTTCGCTGCCATATAACAGAGTCGGTACTAACACTGCGTTATGTATTTGCAAGGCGTGCACTTTTCACAACGCCTTGCCTTTTGACTGACGCAGTAAGGTCATCATTGACTTTGTTTCCGGCAGCGACACGCCTGTCCACTTCTAAATCACATCTTCCATCCCGGCTAAACGCATTCCCCAAGTATACAATTTCATTCACCTGTTCTAGACATTCCTGATTTACCCAAATTTCGCACTTCGTTCTTTCTTCGTCCCTTTCAAATACCAGAACCTTAGTTTTATTAGCATTCAAACGGAGACCATTAATTTCACATTCTTCTTTCATACACGTGACTAATGCCTGCAGCTCTGCCTCTGATGGTGCTATAAGCACTGCATCATCAGCATAAAGCAGACAATTTACTTTTATGTCACCCAATTTCACACCCAAACAGCTATCTTTCAGCTTCTGTAAACAGCTGTCGAGATACAGTATGAATAGCCAGGAAGACATGACACAACCCTGTTTTACGCCCGTTTGGACGCTAAACATGGGTGACAGGTCATGCCCTACCCGCACACAGGCTTTACAGTCACAGTGAAGTGACTGCACAGCCCTTAGCAATCGACCATCCACACCATACCCCGGCAACAGTTCCCACATTTTCTTCCTTACAACCTTATCAAATGCTTTCTCAAGATCCACAAAAGCACAGAAAATCTTCTGGTTAGCAGCCAGAAGCTTCTCCGTGATCATGCGGAGAGAAAACATTTGATCCGTGCATCCTCTTCCAGGTCTAAATCCGCATTGTGCCTCCCATAGAAATCTTTCCGATTTATCTTGCATCCATCCACATTCAATCTCTTTCATACTGATGACCTCAGTGTCATCGAGGTCCGAGTCTGGCGTACCAGTCACGGCGTCACCCCGGATCCCTCACTAAGATCATCACACGCATACATCTCTCTATAAAATTCGCTCCATCGCTGCATGACGTCCGATTTTTCTGAGAGGACGGCATTGGTTCCCGAAAGCACTTTATTCATTCTTAAGGCTGTCGCACCACTCCGGGTCCTTCCAACCTCTTTCCAGAAGAGTTTGGAGTTCTCCTTGAAGTTGTGCGACAACCTTTCGTCCGCTTCCATTCTACTCCTTTCACGCACTTCCTCAATCAATGCTTTCGTGTGAACTTTCTGGAGCTTATATCTTTCTTTGCTCTTCTCTCTCATATCCTTATCATTACTAGAGGCCAAGTAGTCTAACCATGCTTTCTTCTTCTTATTTACAGCTTCTATCACTTCGTCATTCCACCATGCATCACCCTTTTACTACTACCTCTTTTCTCAGTTCCACACACGTCTTCCGCTGCACTAACCATTCCATCTCTAAGGCTCTGCCATATTTCTTCCACATTCTTTCCTAACACCAATGCTGTCCAGCTTTTCGGCTACCCTTGCTTGATATTTATTCCTAGTGTCCGCTTCCTGAAGCTTCCAGCTTCGGATAAATCGGCTAAATCTAGTAATCACTAGATAGTGATCCGTTCCCAGGTCAGCACCTCGGAACACTCGCGTATCCATCACCTGTTTTCGCAGTCGGTCATCCACCAGGAATAAATCGATCATACTTCTCTCATTCTCTCTTGTTCTAGTATACATATGGATTTTCTTGTGACTAAACATAGTGTTTGTCACAAGAAGACCCTTTCCTCGCATACAGCCAATATAAGCTTGCCAGCATCGTTAACCCTTTTATCGCCAAACATTCCAAGCACCGACTCGTTCCTGACCGAGCGGTACCAACCCATCCATTCAAATCACCACATACAACAATTCTTTCGTTTTCTCTAACCAAGTCTAGAACTTCTCTTACATTCTCCTAAAACTCCTCCAGCTCAGCTCTGGACGACGAAGCCACCGGCGCATAAACAGCCAAAAGGAATAACTTCGTCAGTCCCAATTTAAAGCGAACCCAGAGAAGTCTCGAGTTCACAACCTTATATTCAGTCATAACATCGACCAACCGAGACGACAGCAGCACCCCCACTCCCTGGCAGGCGCTCTCGCTTTCCGGGACTCCGGAGCATAGAGCTAACGCCCCGCCAGGGAGCTCTTCAGTACCACTGCCCTTCCGCTTGGTCTCCGACAAACACACGACATCTAATTCTCTTTCTTTCATTATTTCAATCAACTCATTCGTCTTATCTCTCATGCCTCCTCTAACATTCCACGTGCCAAATCTGCACTCCATCCTCCACTCATGTTAAAATAAAAAAAAATACTAATAAAAAAGGTCACGAATCGACAAAAAAAGCACTACCTGTCATCAAATAAGCTCCGGTGGAATTTGGATAGACCGAACTAAATTCTTCTTATCGACCTTTGACTGCTTCAGTATTATCAAAGATCAAAGTTAAAAAATATAATTAAACATTCTGTTTCTTCGACCGATTTCTTCAATTGTGGGCATTGCACATTAATAATATTTAATTATAAAAAAACCTTTATTACTTTTTTCTTGTCATTTGTCACTTAAACACTGTATAAAATATTTTTCTACATGGACCAGACTGGGAATCGAACCCGGGACCTCAGACCTGGTTATACTATCATAACCGGTCAACACCACTCGTCCATAGAGGTTGTCAAATATTATATAATTTAAAAAAAACTGCAAGTCACAATAGCCGAGTGGTTGGGTGGTCGCGATTTCGAGTCAAGAGACCCGAATTCGATGCCCCAGGTGGCAGGCTCGTACCTATGGGTTTTTTTTTAACTTATGTACCAATTACATCGTTGGCTTAGACATAAAGACGGCGCGGGCTCAACACCTGTCACGTTTTCCCGAAAATATCTTCGGTGGAAGGTGGGTCTAAGGGACTAGACTAGACCTCTGTCTACCCCTGTATTGGGAATTGCGTGAAGATTCGATCGATCTTAAATATTACTAAGCGATCTGAAATATTACTGTGTCTCTAATAATTTATTGTAGGAAATCGCCCTCTTGAATACGATTTTCCTAATCGCTTAGCACCACAGCATCGTTTAAGCCGTGGTAGCTTAATGCTCAAGATGCTTGCTTTAGATGCGAGCGACTCAAAATTGTAAATAACAATTTTATTGCGGAATTTACCACTTAAAATTGCTATTTAATTTTTTCTTCTATCCATTGTTACTTTTGTGTATTCTACTAGTCGTGGTGGACACTAAAAGTATATTGATTCTTTACCGCCGTCTCAAAAATAAAAATATTATTTTAAGACTTGTGACGTCTGCCAAAACAATACAATACAACAAAGGACAGTATCTTGTCCTTTAAAATTAAGCATCAAAGTAAAGATTTAAATTTATTTACTTTCGCTATTTTATTCAGGCAAGCCTAACCTGATCTGTTTAATTTTTCCTACTCAGTTAAAACTTAGAATTTAGTTTTTATTCATTTTGTATTCTCAAATCTGTAAAAAAAAAACAATATACTCTAAAGTTCATTATCAATACAAAATTGTTTTAAAATTGTATTTCTTCTAGAGCAAAAATAAAAATTGGAAGAAGGCAATTAACTTTAGCAGGACACTTAGTTAGTTCTTAATGATCTGGAAAGCCCTTTTGAAAACAACCGAAGGTAATTAAAGAAATTTTTCGCAACAATAATTACAAAACATATTTTCATGTAAATTTCTTTGATTACTTTTAAACAAAAAAACAAAAGCTTGATTTCAAGCGTTGGGTTTTCTAGAAATATAAATTCTTTTCTAATTTCCAATTCAATCGCGCTTGCCCTAAGTTTAAAAAAAAGCATAAAAAATCTTTCCATTTAGTTGTAATTTCGATTACTCTTTGCATTTTTTATGGAAAAGGCAAAGGAGCATGTAACTCGAGTGAATGTAAGTGCGTAGGAATCTACTGAATCATTATGTTACTTCTTGCTTGATTTTTTTGTCTTTTTTTACCGTATGACTTTTACGTTTAAGTATCAGTAAGTAAGTATCATATTTTAATTATGTTAAGTATTAGTATGAAAGTACTTACATTTAGTATTTATATTTATACATTATAGTATTCACATATAGTATTTACACCACCTAACGCTGTCCAATACTGTAATAATTCTTAACTTTAAGGTTGACTGTGTGGAAATCGGTAGCTAATAGATTTTTCGAAAGTACGTGATACGATTTGTATCGTTGACTTGGGAACTGACATGTTTCATTGATGCACCTCTATTGGGTCGTCGAAGAATATATATTTGTTAATTATAATAAATACATACATAGATAGGGGAAACATCACATATATTGCTCTGATATAAAATTAAGTATCTTAAGCACTTGAAAAGTCACGAAAGCCGAGTGGTTGGTCGGAATTTCGAGTCAAGAGACCCGAGTTCGATCCTCAAGTGGCCGTACCTATGGGTTTTCCTAAAAACCTATGTACAAATTATATCGTTGGCTTGGACATAAAGACGGCGACGGGCTCACCACCTGTCACGTTGTCCCGAAAATATCTTCGGTGGAAGGTGGGTCGAAGGGACTTAAATGTCTAGACTAGACCTCTGTCTACCCCTGTACTGGGAATTGCGTCAAGATATTTTTTAACCACTTGTATTATAGAATTCAACGAAGGTACAAAGTAAGACCCGAAGGTACCCAGACCCGAGAAAATGTAGGAAAGTGTTTTCTTCACTGACCCGACCAGAAATCGAACCAGATAACTCAGAGCTGGTGAAACCAAGAAAACTGGAGTGTACGCCACTCGTCCACGTGAGTAGTCATGGATTTTACACAAATTTTCCCGTTTATTGATTTGAATTACAAATATGTTTGCTTAAAACCCTGTTTTCCTCTTTAACGTTTATGTAATCCTGTAACAATAAGTCTCCACGCTAGCTCTTGATTTTCAGAATATGCCAATTTCAACCAGTCATTGTCTATCTGAGTGGACTGGCGCCTGACAGATAACAGTGGCGCAGTCATTCATGCATTTAATCCAATTGAACAACATTTCGTATTATCTGTTTTGTATACACAAATAGCATGCCTTCTTTAACTGAATAATTTACCGGTTTGGTTTCGTAGAAAATTGGAATACGTAACATTTTTAAGAACTGTCTTGTTACTGAAAGTCGACGTCGATATGCAGCTTAATAATTATTACTTTTAACATATTTATTTGCGAAATTCCCGTGTTTATGTATTTATTAAGTAAGTTATGCTATCAACTTTTTATATCTTGTTATTAGATGCAGACGATGTAGTTTATCGTTTTCTTCAGAGTTTAATTAACTTCAAGCTTACCTATATTAAGTTTACAGAGCCTCTTTCATAAGGAAAACTTAAAATGTAAAATATTATAAAATGAGTAATCTATGATCCCTAGTCGTAGGTAAAGGCTATGTTGCCCACGATCGTCAATAATGTAGAATATGGATTAACTTTCAAAAAAACAGCAAAAGCTAACGCTAGGAGACTGGTGTTTTTTATAGCATTCAGACATATAATTGTTTATATTATTTCCAATTAAGCCACAAAGAGAATAGAAAAACAGCCCGAAGGGAAAATTTAAAATGTTAACAACGAGTCTCATTAACACGGGGAAACGTTTTGAGAACAGTCGCCTGTAGTTTCTTTTAGAATAGAAAGCCTTTTGTGTACTTCATGTTGTAGATTTGAAAGAAGGTCATTCATGTACCTTAATTGCTCCACTTTTCTTTCTCATTTTTATCTAATATTCAATTTGTCTTTAATATTTTGTTACGGTCTTTTGAAATGGTAAATAAGTTTTTGTTACGTTTCGATAGATTTTTTAAGGTTCGAATCTAGCCTGGGATAAAAATTTGTGTTAAGAATTTGAATTATTGTACTCTTGCTATGGATATCTATATCAGTAATTACTATTGACTAAGAAACTAAGACGGTTATAGATTCACCAACTCTCATATTGTGTATTAATTTTATAATATTTATATTCATTTTCGAAATTCTGGTTGAAATCATAATAAGTATCGATAAACTGATTGATACGAGCTTTAAGCGTGGACTTCTAACTGTTCATCTGATTCTAATCCCGATCACTTAATCACACGGTTATTTTGACTCTATAACTCTTCAAAACTTATAAGAAATTAATCGTATGTTTTAAAATCAAAAATATTTTAAATCTATTTTTATCATATAAAAATTATAACATAATTTTTTCTACCAATTCACGAGAACCCTATCCTTCCTATAGAAATGCCTACATTAAAGCTTTTTGTGTGAAAAAATTGGGAAATTTTCTGAAGCCGTGAAAGTAATTTTGCGGTAAACCTTTCCGTTGAAACAGTGTTGTTTACTTAACACTTACGACGTTGAACATTTAACAGCTTTTTGTGCTTGACTGAGGATGGTCATTACATAATTATAACTAATTAATCTTTTGGCGGCGCTAATAGAAGTATCTTTTTTATACGAGTTCATGAAAAAATCATGCAATATTGAAAGAAAAATCTTTTCATTTGGACATGATATATATATTTCACTATGCTAAATAATAGTAATAAAATAAATATCTCCACGCAATTCCTAATACAAGGGGTAGACGGAGGTCTAGACAATTAAGTCGTGTCGACCCACCTTACTCAGAAGATATTTTTGGGACAACGTGACAGGTGAGCCCGTCGCCGTCTTAATGTCCAAGCCAATGATATAATTCGTACATAACTTTTTAACAACCGTTTCAAGGTTGTTTACTGACATCGAAATAACAATAAAGAGCAAGGCGTTTCGCTTCCAAGCGATAGTCTCTTCACTCCTTTAATAATCAAGGTGAAGTAATTAGAACATAATATTGACATTCTTTGTGTTTTAACATATGCACTTTATTTTTTATTCTGTTTTGTTGTAGACTTTCACACTTTTGAATACTTGGTCTTATAACTTTATTTATTTGTTTTTAGGCCATTACTGTATTTTATTTGTAATATTTATCAAAATCTAATTATAACATCAATGTCAGTTTACTAAAGTAAATGACAGTAACAATGTCAAAATCACAATGTCAATGCCAGGTTATACGTGTATTACTCTATGGTCACAGACAATAACAGTGGCAGATTTTCTTTACTTCATTGAGACAACTATATACACTGCGTAGTACTTAACCTCGTCGTATTAAATTTGCTTTCTATTATTTTGGATATTTTTCAACAGTGTTTCGTTATTATGTTTAGTTAATTGATGCTTCCTGTATATTTTGGACATATATTTGTAGTTCTGTTTCGATATTGTTTTCGTTTTTGTTTTCTTTATTTTTATTATTTTCTACATGTTCATAATTGTGTAGTGTTTATTTTTTTTTCAGTTTGGTTTATTTTAATATAAACAGTCAACTTGAGGTTGGTGTATAATGATTGTTTGCTATCCTTCTATATCATTTTGCATGTTTGTAGTTTACTCTTAGTTTTACATATATTCTTTTAAAGTATTTGTATTTTTATTTTACATTAATATTCATATTTTTATTTTTTATTATTATTTATATTTTTATTTTACATAATTACATTAATATATATCTTAATCCATTATGACTGTTGATGATTCCTTTTATTCCTATGACTCAGACTTGTCTTTTGTTTCTTGCGATGACCAGTTAAATGACAACGTTTCTTCTTTAAATGGTCTTTTAAATAATGTGTTCCCTTCAGCCAGTAAACTGTTGAATATTTGTGACATAAATGCACAGAGTATACCAAGTCGTTATGCAGAACTCGAAACTTCATTTGCTTATACAAACTTACACGCTATTTTAATTTCTGAGAGTTGGTTGAAGCCGTGTTTACAGTCAACCATGTATCCAATACCTGGTTTCGTACTTATAAGAAATGATCGTACAAATAAAGGTGGTGGTGGAGTTGCTATTTATCTTCATAGCTCTTTACCATATAAAATTTTATCAACGTCTCCATCTCCATACTCTGCCTCCGATGAACACTTATTTGTGGAACTTGATGTCAAGGGCACAAGGATAGCTCTCGGAGTAGTGTATTGTCCTCCTTCTACTGATTACTTCGCCAATTTGGAAATGGCTCTCGAAAACATAGGTTCTAAGTATACACACTGCATAATCATGGGGGATTTCAACACTGATATTCTGAATAATTCTTCTCGTACACAAAAACTTCACTCGATCTTAGAGTCCGTCAATCTTGGAATTTTACCTTTAAGGGCTACCCATCATAATTTCGACACTGAAGACTCTCTTTTAGATCTCATTATTACTAGTTCTTCTGATCATGTGGTTGCACATGGTCAGCTTCCAGCCCCAGGATTCTCCCGACATGACCTTATTTATGCTTCGTATAAGCTTTGACCGCCTAAACGTGGTACTTCATTTACACTTCCGTAACTTTACTAAGATAAACTTGGATAATTTGCACAGTGA
>JAGSMR010000051.1:7830000-7881632 GCA_029286605.1 Sericinus montela
TTATATTATCTAATAGGCGCTTTAAAATAAAATTACGATTACTTATTCAATGAAATAATAACTATGAGTTCATGCGGGTTTAAATATCTTCATAAAAAGGTGCCTAATTAAATTTTATCGAAACATCAACATTTGTAATCACAAACGCAGAACTTACAGATACTATATAATGTCCTGAAATAACAAACAATATAATCTATCATGAGACTTTAATTAAATCCTTCGTACAATAACATGAAGCCTATTTACACGTAGGTACATAATGTAATACAAATATGTAAATAGTATGAACAATATTACACAAATATCAATACGTAACGGAATCCGGATCTAACGGAATTCGAACACCGACAAAAAGTAATATGACATCCGATAAAATATAAATCTTCACACGATTCATGATTTCGAGACACTTCGAGACGAGATTCGAGACACAAGATTCACGAAATTCTCAATACAGGGGTAGACAGAGGTCTAGTCTACAGTTAAGTCCCTTCGACTTACCTTCAACCGAAGATATTTTCGGTACATAGTGACAGGTGGTGAGCTCATCGCCGTCTTTATGTCAAGCCAACGATATAATTCGAGATTCCGACCACCCAACTACTCGGCTATCGTGACTTTTAACAAAAGTAATAAATATAAATCTTCACACGATTCATGATTTCGAGACACTTCGAGACGAGATTCGAGACACAAGATTCACGAAATTCTCAATACAGGGGTAGACAGAGGTCTAGTCTACAGTTAAGTCCCTTCGACTTACCTTCAACCGAAGATATTTTCGGTACAATGTGACAGGTGGTGAGCTCATCGCCGTCTTAATGTCCAAGCCAACGATATAATTCGAGATTCCGACCACCCAACCACTCGGCTATCGTGACTTTTAACAAAAGTCTCATTTTTTTATATTATCTAATAGGCGCTTTAAAATAAAATTACGATTACTTATTCAATGAAATAATAACTATGAGTTCATGCGGGTTTAAATATCTTCATAAAAAGGTGCCTAATTAAATTTTATCGAAACATCAACATTTGTAATCACAAACGCAGAACTTACAGATACTATATAATGTCCTGAAATAACAAACAATATAATCTATCATGAGACTTTAATTAAATCCTTCGTACAATAACATGAAGCCTATTTACACGTAGGTACATAATGTAATACAAATATGTAAATAGTATGAACAATATTACACAAATATCAATACGTAACGGAATCCGGATCTAACGGAATTCGAACACCGACAAAAAGTAATATGACATCCGATAAAATATAAATCTTCACACGATTCATGATTTCGAGACACTTCGAGACGAGATTCGAGACACAAGATTCACGAAATTCTCAATACAGGGGTAGACAGAGGTCTAGTCTACAGTTAAGTCCCTTCGACTTACCTTCAACCGAAGATATTTTCGGTACAATGTGACAGGTGGTGAGCTCATCGCCGTCTTAATGTCCAAGCCAACGATATAATTCAGTTCCGACCACCCAACTACTCGGCTATCGTGACTTTTAACAAAAGTCTCATTTTTTTATGTTATCTAACAGACGCTTTAAAATAAAATTACGATTACTTAATACAATTAAATAATAACTATGAGTTCATGCGGGTTTAAATATCTTCATAAAAAAGATGTCTGATTAAATTTTATGAAACATCAACATTTGTAACCACAAACGCAGAACTTACAGATACTATATAATGTACAGAAATAGCAAACACTATAATCTATCATGAGACTTTAATTAAATCCTTCGTACAATAACATGAAGCCTATTTACACGTAGGTGCATAATGTAATACAAATATGTAAATAAATTAAGGGATATTTAAAAGTTCACGTAATACTTTACATATAATAAGGCACAGGAGATTCTCAAAATTATATATATTATTTATTTAATATTTATCAAAATCTAATTATAACATCAATGTCAGTTTACTAAAGTAAATGACAGTAACAATGTCAAAATCACAATGTCAATGCCAGGTTATACGTGTATTACTCTATGGTCACAGACAATAACAGTGGCAGATTTTCTTTACTTCATTGAGACAACTATATACACTGCGTAGTACTTAACCTCGTCGTATTAAATTTGCTTTCTATTATTTTGGATATTTTTCAACAGTGTTTCGTTATTATGTTTAGTTAATTGATGCTTCCTGTATATTTTGGACATATATTTGTAGTTCTGTTTCGATATTGTTTTCGTTTTTGTTTTCTTTATTTTTTATTATTATTTATATTTTTATTTTTTTATATTGTTAGCTTGGATATAAAAATGGCGACGGGCTCACCTCCTGACCCTTTGTTCCAAAAAAATTTATTAAAATCATACTAATACGTTATTCTCAATGTAATTCTTAATGTCTAAAATTCGTAACATAACTTCCACGAATATTTATGGAACGCAATAGTTTGCTTAAAACTACTAACTTTAAGTAGTCTCCGTTTTGTAGTTAAAGTTTTAATTGATTCATGAGCTGATAATTGATTTTCATCGCTTTGCTTAGATATATCTTTCGAGTAATGGATCATCAACGTGGTAACATGCTCCATCTCCTTTTATTATCGTAGATATTGTTAGAGGGGACATAGAGAATCCACCCCCTTTGTTCCAGTGGATAACGTATGGGACTACTAGGAGCCTTAAAATGCTATCGGCTACAGACAGGTGGTGGGATAATCATCTCGAAATATATTAGATCGAAATTAAGTAGACCTATAACGGCAGCAGAATCTAATGTGCAGCAGGTTGCAGGGTGTACTGCGATTGCCAATCCGGTTGCCAGGCTGTTATGTATGTAAATAAATTAAGGGATATTTAAAAAGTTCACGTAATACTTTACATATAATAAGGCACAGGATATTCTCAAAATTATATACATTATTTATTTATCTTCACGCACAATCCCTGACGGGGTAGTCAGAGAGAACAGATCGCCAAGTGTCACGATCCCTACATACTTCTTTCTCTTCTTTCAGATTCATCATCTTCTTCATGCATGCACGTCTAGGTATCCGAGTACTCTTGACCCTCCCAAGAGTACTCGGATACCTAGCCTCTTCGAGCAATTTGCTCACATGGTCTTCGAAAGTTAGTCTCGGTCTATCTCGACACCTTTTAATATTAACTTTCGCGCTAAATATTTTCTTCACCATTCGGTCTTCACTCATTCGCTCAACGTGCCCAAACCATCGAAGCACGCCCTTATCCATGTTTGAGACAAGGTCATCTCTCAAACCTGCCATATTGCGAATCTCTTCGTTTCGCTTTCGGTCGGCCATGGTAAGGCTGCACATTTTACGAAGAGATCGCATCTCCACTGCATTCAACCTGCTTTTATGCTTCTTCTGGCATACCCAGGTTTAGCTGCCATATAACAAAATCGGTAACAACACTGCGTTATGGCGGCAAGGCGTGCACTTTTCACAACGCCTTGCCTTTTGATTAACGCAGTCAGGGCACCATTGACTTTATTCCCGGCAGCGACACGCCTGTCCACATCTAAATCACATCTTCCATCCCGGCTCAACTCACTCCCCAAGTATACAATTTCATTCACCTGTTCTAGACATTCCTGATTAACATACATCCTCTAATCCATTATGATCGTTGATGATCCTTTTATTCCTATAACGTAGACTTGTCTTTTGTTTCTTGCGATGACCAGTTAAATGACAACGTTTCTTTAAATGGTCTTTTAAATAATGTGTTCCTCTCAGCCAGTAAACTGTTGAATATTTGTGACATAAATGCACAGAGTATACTAAGTCATTATGCAGAACTCGAACTCATTTGCTTTATACAAACTTACACGCTATTTTAATTTCAGTGAGAGTTGGTTAGCCGTATTTACAGTCAAAACTATGTATCCAATACCTGGTTTCGTACTTATAAGAAATGATCGTAAATAAATAAAGGTGGTGGTGAAGCATATTTATCTTCAGGCTCTTTACCATAAAATATTATCAACGTCTCCATCTCCATACTCTGGCCTGATGAACACTTATTTGTGGAACTTGATGTCGAGTGCACAAGGATAGCCTCGGAGTAGTGTATCCTCCTTCTACTGATTACTTGCCAATTTGAAATGGCTCTCGAAACATAGTTCAAGTATACACACTGCAAGGAATCATGGGGATTTCAACACTGATATTCTGAATAATTCTTCCTCGTACACAAAAACTTCACTGGATCTTAGAGTCCGTCATCTTGAATTTTACCTTTGCAGCAGTAGCAGTCTCTAAAGGTAAATATATCATAATTTGACACTGAAGACTCTCTTTAGATCTCATTACGCTAGTTCTTTCTGGATCATGGCCAGCCGGGCGGCCAGCTTCCAGCCCCAGGGATACCCTCCTGACATGACCTTATTATTTATGTCAAAAGGGTGCTTTGACCGCCCAATGGGTATTTCATTTATTAATTTCCGGTAATTCTTTATTAAGATAAATTTGAGCACGGTACTTAGGATTCCTCCCCACCACCTTTTGCCTCGCTGGCGGCTGCTTCATGGTCGATGAAAAGGTATACGCCTCAAATAGCACGATAATTGGGTTTTGTATGATGCCCATGCCCCAGTCCATAAGGTCAGAAGCAAACGTTTTCTTGCCAGCCCTGGATGACTGACGATGTGCGGGAGGGTAATGGACAAAGTGAAACCGAACTTTCTTGCGATTCAAGAAAGAGGTCTCTGTATTGAAGAAAACTGGTTGTCTTTTAAAATGGCTAGAACAGGTAACCAGATGGTGCTTGAACTACAAACGCCGATACTCCTGTAAACATAACCAACTTCACCAGCTGATGCGGGAATTCTCAATTCGATGGGCGTGGTAAATAATCATGGAGTATGGTCCTCTCTTCCACGATGATTTGAATCTATACTTTTACCGCCAAATACTGCAATGGACCTCACCATCCGGGCAACAAACCATAAGTATGCATCACTGTTTCAACGCAGTTCCACACATCAATGTCTTTAATTCTCCTGTGAATCAGGGATGAGGCATGTAAGGCAGTACTGGTAATTAAATCCAGGGCTGTGGGATGATGAGTTAGTAGGGTTAAGTGATAGCCAACATCCTTGAATTTATACTCCTGCTACCACCACATTATTAATTCCTCCCTAGACTTGACAATATCCTCTCTTTGAGAAAGACTCAAAAGGACCTCTCCCAAAGTACCCAATCCCATACTCCTCATCATTTCCGTCCTATTTCATTATTGCCATTTCTCTCTTAAAATTTTGAAGCTCAGTATGATACAAATATAAAATTTCAAATTTGTATATGAACATAACTACTGAGTAACTTTCAGTCTGTTCTTGTCCTGCCACAGCACCACAACTGCACCTACTTAAACTCTCTCTCTGATGATATTCGTGAGGGTAGTAAAAAGAAAGCTATGGAAGTGCTTAGACTTTTCGAATGTTTTAACACAGTCGTGAACATGATATCCTTCTTGGGTAATCTTTTCTAACTTTAAATCTGCTTCCACGATATTGAGTGGTTCTCTTATCTTCGCGGACGTCAGCAAATCAGTCTATATATGGGACAAAAGACCTCCTTTAATGGCGGGATCGTCATTGTGGCGTTCCACAAGGCGGCATATACTTCTCCCATTATCTTCTCTCAATTTTTATAAATTTTACCATTTAATATCAATTGTTCGTACCATCTGTATGCAGTATTAATCTGTGATTTATGTACAGTCTGATACGAAGAACTCCACGATGCAATTATCAAATTAAATGGATCATCTGAAAGCAGTATCAGACTGGTCCTTACGCTTTGGAGTATTCAGAATGCAATGTAAATTAATCTTTGCTGGTTATAGTACTAAAATGCTAGCTAAAGTCGATGTTGGAAACCCACCCTTTATACGTTATAACGAAGATGCAGTGATTCCATTTCGGCCTTGTTAAAAATCCATGCTATATCGATAACACCTGAACTGGGGAAACACATAACCGAAGTTAGCTGTAAAGTAACTGCCACGCCACGAGTGCTCTATCGCCTCAAAAAAAATCTCTTCCATGGGAAATCTGCTTATGCTTGTCCATGATGTCTGGGTCCCATTTCAATCATTGATTATGCAGATGTGTGCTACTGTGGATTTGAACAAAGATCTTCTAAATGCTTAGAGCGTCTTTGTTATTGTAATTGTATAAGATATATTTTCACCTTCGTAAGTATGACCATATTTTGTACCACCGTTCTTTGCCCTTAAATGGCTTGGCTATCTGTAACAAAGGAACCTAGAATCTCCAGTTTTGTTCTTTTCAAATATAAATGATACTACTAATTCTTCGTATCTTGTTGATAAATTTCAGTTTCAATGCTCAATTCATGATCGGTGCCTGGGTGGTCTTCATCTAATTACAAGATGAGTATCCTGCAAATAATTTTTACCAAATTTTGTTGGTCACCCTTTACCATTCAGGCTACACTGCCTGGAATCTCGTCTGGAAGACATCAGAGGTTACCAATAAGTCGATATTTAAAAGACTTGTACGTGAACACCTTTAACTGTCAGTTAGAATTAGTCAAAGTCACGATAGCCGAATGGTTGGGTGACCGAAATTCGAGTCATGAGACCCAAGTTCGATCCCTAGGTGGTAGGCTTTACCAATGAGTTTTACAAAAACATATGTTAGATTTATATTGTTAGCGACAGGCTCACCACCTGTCACGTTGTCCCGAAAATATCTTCGGTGGAAGGTGGGTCAAAGGACTTAATTGTCTAGACTTGACCTCTGTCTACCCCTGTATTGGGAATTGCGTGAAGATATTTTTATTTTTTATATTGTTAGCGACAGGCTCACCACCTGTCACGTTGTCCCGAAAATATCTTCGGTGGAAGGTGGGTCAAAGGACTTAATTGTCTAGACTTGACCTCTGTCTACCCCTGTATTGGGAATTGCGTGAAGATATTTTTATTTTTTATATTGTTAGCGACAGGCTCACCACCTGTCACGTTGTCCCGAAAATATCTTCGGTGGAAGGTGGGTCAAAGGACTTAATTGTCTAGACTTGACCTCTGTCTACCCCTGTATTGGGAATTGCGTGAAGATATTTTTATTTTTTATATTGTTAGCGACAGGCTCACCACCTGTCACGTTGTCCCGAAAATATCTTCGGTGGAAGGTGGGTCAAAGGACTTAATTGTCTAGACTTGACCTCTGTCTACCCCTGTATTGGGAATTGCGTGAAGATATTTTTATTTTTTATATTGTTAGCGACAGGCTCACCACCTGTCACGTTGTCCCGAAAATATCTTCGGTGGAAGGTGGGTCAAAGGACTTAATTGTCTAGACTTGACCTCTGTCTACCCCTGTATTGGGAATTGCGTGAAGATATTTTTATTTTTTATATTGTTAGCGACAGGCTCACCACCTGTCACGTTGTCCCGAAAATATCTTCGGTGGAAGGTGGGTCAAAGGACTTAATTGTCTAGACTTGACCTCTGTCTACCCCTGTATTGGGAATTGCGTGAAGATATTTTTATTTTTTATATTGTTAGCGACAGGCTCACCACCTGTCACGTTGTGCCATCTACACTAATCCCTACTCTCAAGCAGGTCCCACTGACCTCTCTCCTGTAACCCAGCTCTAAAAGCACCCTACCAACTTCTCCACGCCTCGGGTTGGATTTTCCTGGTTGAGAATGCCTAATGGCATTAAGTCCTGCCCTTGTATAAATTTCTTTGTGAGGTTTTTCTGGTAACAAAGTGTAACAAATAAATAAAAAATAAAGGGTTAATGTTTGTACTGTTTTCAAAAATGGTATATTAAAACATTGGGATAATATTTGCTAGTATTTTAATTGAGTTATAACTTTATTTTATTGCCTTTTTAATTAAAATGGTCCACTTTACGAATTGTGATTTGATAATTTTGATGGAAATTTGAACGTGTCTTAGTCTTCCATGTGACTTTGTAAAACAGGGTTCTGTTATGTCTTCCTGGCTGTTCATATTGTATATCGAGCTGTTTACAAAAAAGCTGAAAGATAGCGTTTGGGTACGAAATTGGGTAATATGAAAGCAAATTAATTGGTTGTATGGATGATGCGTACTTATTGTACACTCACGAGCAGGACTGGCAGACATTCCTGATTTACCCAAATTTCGCACTTCGTTCTTTCTTCGTCCCTTTCAAATACCAGAACCTTAGTTTTATTAGCATTCAAACGGAGACCATTAATTTCACATTCTTCTTTCATACACGTGACTAATGCCTGCAGTTCTGCCACTGATGGTGCAATAAGCACTGCATCATCAGCATATAGCAGACAATTTACTTTTATGTCACCCAATTTCACACCCAAACAGCTATCTTTCAGCTTCTGTAAACAGCTGTCGAGATATAGTATGAACAGTCAGGAAGACATGACACAACCCTGTTTTACGCCCGATTCGACGCTAATCATGGGTGACAGGTCATGCCCTACCCGCACACAGGCTTTACAGTCACAGTAAAGTGATTGCACATCCCTTAGCAATCGACCATCCATACCATACCCCGGCAACAGTTCCCACATTTTCTTCCTTACAACCTTATCAAATGCTTTCTCAAGATCCACAAAAGCACAGAAAATCTTCTGGTTAGCAGCCAGAAGCTTCTCCGTGATCATGCGGAGAGATAACATTTGATCCGTGCATCCTCTTCCAGGTCTAAATCCGCATTGTGCCTCCCATAGAAATCTTTCCGATTTATCTTGCATCCTACGTGTCAAAACCTTCGAGTAAACTTTACTCTACTCTACTCTTTACTCTTTATTCTCAAAATTGTTATATCAATTTTAAGTTTATTGTTTAAGAGATAGTTATACCACAATCTTTCGGTTGCCATAATGATATTCGTGTCTGTTTCCCTTAGTCGCCTCTTACGACACCCACGGGAAGAAAAGGAGTGGCAATATTCTTACGCCGTTGTCCCACAGCCTTAATACAATTTTCTTTTATCAACAAAGTAGTGATTATAAATTTTTTTATTTAAATAAATAAGTAACGGATAAGACGGAAGGAATAATTTTTTATTTAATTTTATATTTCAAAATGTTTTAAGTATAGTTTCTGTAGCAAACAGAGCATATATGTTTTTTATTTTATTAGTCACCGGATTACTGTGTACGTCGAGCGTTTGGTAACGTTCGTTTTAATGTCCGACCGTAGTTATTTTGTTTAAAAATAAAAAAAAATAAAGGGTTAATGTTTGTATTGTTTTCAAAAATGGAATATAAAAAAATTGGGATAATATTTGCTAGTATTTTAATTGAGTTATAACTTTATTTTATTGGCTTTTTAATTAAAATGGTCCACTTTACGAATTGTGATTTGATAATTTTGATGGAAATTTGAACGTGTCTTAGTCTTCCATGTGACTTTGTAAAACAGGGTTCTGTTATGTCTTCCTGGCTGTTCATATTGTATCTCGAAAGCTGTTTACAAAAGCTGAAAGATAGTTGTTTGGGTACGAAATTGGGTAACATGAAAGTAAATTGTCTGCTGTATGCTGATGATGCGTACTTGTTGTACACTCACGGGCAGGACTGCAGACATTCATCACCTGTATGAAAGAGGACTGTGAAAATACAGGTCTCCGTTTGAGTTGATATAAAATAAACGTTCTGATTTTTGAAAAGGACAAAGAGAGACCGAATTGTATGAATGAAGATGAATGAAATTGTATGTGGTGTAAGTTGAGGTGAGTGATCCCGACATTTGACGCTACAGTAGTTACTGGAATGCTATTAATCAAGTAAATAAAATAAATATCTCCACACCATTTCCAATACAAGGGTAGACAGAGGTCTAGACAATTAAATACTTTCAACTCTCCTTCCACCGGAGACATTTTTTGGGACAACGAGACAGGTGGTGTGCCCGTCGCCGGCTTTGTGTGCAAGCCAACGATATAAATTGTACATAAGTCTTTGAAAAAATCCATTGTTACCAGCCTCGGGGATCAAACTCGGGTCTCTGGTCTTGGGACCTCAATTCCGATCACCCACCCACTCGGCTATTGTGACTGTAAAGAACCAGAATTATAAAAAGAAAGTAGTAGTTTTTTTTTCAAATGCTAAAGCTATTTGAAATTTTGTTTGTTTATTTACAGAAACAAAATCATGTTAATATTCACATTACTTATTAACTAAAAACTACTATAATCGTAGAGCCCTACTCCTAGTGGCAAAGTACCAAGAACACTGGCTGCATTTCCACGTTACATGACTAGACTTAACCGTTGAGCGAAAAAAAAACCACCCAACTTGTTCCCAGCGGCAAGGACCAGTCGCGTATACAATTCCTTTAGAAACTGCAGGGCGCGGGCACCTCACTGACCGATTGTACTTTTTTGGCATAAAAGTCCGTGGAGGCCTAACTTGTCGACGTCACTGCCACAAGGACATCGATGTGGTTGACAAATCGATGCTCCCAACTTGAACGTGAACTTTCGCTATCCAGTAAGGTTACTTGATGGTGAAGCATGTAGCCAGTAAATGAATTCTTTTGTCGCAACGCCTAGAAAGCGGGCGCTGTCTCTGTCACAGTGAATATTGTCCAGTAAGCATTTCTGCACATTCTGAACCAACGGGGTATCCGACCGTTTTTGTGAGTTAGGTTCTAGCGGAATATCCTCACCGCTAAGAATAATTTGGACTTGACCTTTGCTACCTCTGTAGCAAAGGTCAAGTCCAAATTATTCTTAAGAGTTTTATTAGACAAATCGTGAACACTATGTACGGAGGCCAGGAAAGCCGGCAGCGCTATATTTGAAACCCCTCTTATACCGATACCTCCAAATCTAATAAGTAAAATAGCTTGACTCCAGCTAGATGAGACTAAAGATAAATTTAGAATTTTTTCCAAAGCTAATTTGAGATTAAGGTCAATTTGTTTTAATAACTAAGAACATTTCCATGCCGGACTCGAGCGAAGTAGGTAAGTAAATTTAGGAACAAGAACGCAATAATTTAAAATAGTAAGTGCTACATGAGAATTAAGAATATTAAAAATAAAACACTTTTAATAGTAGGAATATTTTAAACAGAAAATATATACAGCATTAGGCTAAAGACCAATGCCAAATATACTACATAAATTGAACAAACAAACAAAACAGAGCGCTTTCCCATGTTCTGTTTGCTTAGAGAATTTATTTATTCCAACAATGCAAGCATCGCTTAGCCCGAAGTTAACTAGGATTATTTATTTATTTTATACTATTTTTATGTAGATTTACTTCTATTTAAAAAAAATGTGATTTATATATTTCTTTTCAATAACTATGACTTAAGGAATAATGTAAAACGTATATCTTATTTTAATTTAAGGCTCTGAACTTACTTGTCAAGAATTAAAGTTCCTTACAAAAAACTACGAATAAAATGTTAAATGTTACAGCACAGTGCCAATAAGAAGTAAGTAAAGAGAAATATCATTTTTAAATCCGTAACCAGCGACTAAATGGTTAAATATAGTAACTTGTTTAATTTTTGTCATCATCATAACAGCTTGTCTATGGTTGCGTTGTATTGTGTTATATGTCTATAACTATGTCGGTTATCCTGGTCCTGCTACAACTTTTCGAATTCCATCACGCTGAGAAACACCGATATAATTTTATACATAGCCCGCTAAGCAACTTTGAGCTTTCTCATTCGGCCTACAGTGAAGGACCACTGTACATATTTTTTTTTAAATAGTAAAAAATAAAATAATGAACACTTTTTTTAATTTTACACACACACAATATGTCCACAAACGAGGATTTGTAGGCAAATTGGTCATTCCGCTATCTACTAAACGGTCCGTAAAAGGCTCTTGCAAGACCTGCCTCATAAGGAGGATATACCACAATCATTATGTTTGGTCACGATAGCCGAGTGGTTGGGTGGTCGGAATTTCGAGTCAATAGACCCGAGTTCGATCCCCAGTTGGTAGGCTCGTACCAATGAGTTTTTCAAAAACTTATGTACGAATATCGTTGGCTTGGACATAAAGGCGGCGATGGGCTCACCACCTGTCACGTTGTCCCGAAAATATTTTCGGTGAAAGGTGGGTCGAAGGGACTTAATTGTCTAGACTCGACCTCTGTCTACCCCTGTATTGGGAATTGCGTTAAGATATTTTTTTTTTTTTATTATGCTTGGCAAGCGAATGGTGACTGCTGTACCAAACACCTCGACGCTGCGCTTAAACCTATCACCACTCTCATTTTCTTTTTTGTGTACAGTACCATCTTTCTTAGTCGCTTTCACAAGACTTTCTTAGTCGCTTCTTACGACATCCACGGAAAGAAAGGCGTTGTTGTATTGTTACACCAATACGACACGGTAAAAATTTAATTATTATAAATGAAAATAAATACAATCAAGTAATAAACAGCGCGTGTTGCCAGTGATGACTGATGGATTTGAGACGTGGTCCTCCATAATCATACCGTAATATATAATATTATTATTTATGTCGAAACATACATATATGTAATGGCTGTAACGAGGGATCGAACCGCACAATGTTTTCCCAGTTAATTGATAATTAATCGTTTACGGTATGCGATAGATGCGGCATGTTAATGTCCATTTCAGTTTTAGCTAAACCTTTACCCTTTAATCGTGTTCAATTTTGCTTTGGTATAAAATTTTTTGGTTGGTTTATTTTACTTATGAACGTTGTGTTTAATTTTGTATAGAAAATATAATGTCTTACCGTAACGCTTTTAAATAGAATATTCCTCGGTATTTCCCTCTCCTATAAGGCTAACATTCCATAATCACCAAGCACAATAAGGTAATTTTATTTCAATTCATCAGAATTTCTTATATTATTTTTATCTAGAAGTACTCCTTATATCGGATCGGATGTACGACTCAACGAAAGTTTTCAAAGCAATATCACAGAGGCGGATATTAATTCAGAATTTAATAACAAATTTAATAAACATGTTGGTTTTTTTTTTTCATGAGTGTCCTGAACTCAAGAGCCAGTCATGAGTTGATATCTCGTTTATTGAAGGGTCCTCCACCGGTAATATGTTTTTGCGATGTTAGGTACTTCAGCAGATTAAAAAACATTTTATGTTGACCAAAGAAAAAACTCAATCAAAGCTTGTGCCCTGCTTTGGAACTTTTATAAGCGTTACAATTTTTTTTTCTTTTTCTGTGATATCTTTGGAATTTAAACTGGAATATTTTATTTCTTCGTTTATTATCAAACATCCCTTTTCTATATGCTAACTTTTATGAAATTATATACGAGCATAAGCACTGACAAGAGTAAATGTGTTACTGTGAGTAAAAAGTTATTTGAGGAGCATGGTGGTCAAAAACGTTTTTGTGTACATTTACTCGAGTCGAGGTGTTTGTGGTACCATCGTTGTTTCTTATTCCATAACGCAAGTGATTGAGCTACTTATTTTGGGATCAGAGCAATGTATGTGATGTTATTCCTATCAATGTATGTTTTTATTGTTTATTTGTTATCATTTAAGCCTTTTAATGCTTAAATGATAACAAATAATATAAATAATAATAATAATAATATTCTTGAACCACCACACACATAATTCAGCCCCTGAATGAAAGATTCCCTGTGTCTCTGGGGACTAAGTAGTGATGAGATGGAAATAAATATATAAGCATATATAAGTATTTATTTTCATACATGCTAATATTCATCACTCACGTATTTCATTCATTATGTGTGTGTGTGTGTATGTGTGTGTGTGTGGCAACGGCTTAAGAATATTGCCACTCCCTTTCT
Source organism: Sericinus montela (assembly GCA_029286605.1). NCBI lineage: Eukaryota > Metazoa > Arthropoda > Insecta > Lepidoptera > Papilionidae > Sericinus > Sericinus montela. The sequence goes on from JAGSMR010000051.1 coordinate 7,843,794, forward strand.
TCCTGTGGGTGTCGTAAGAAGCGACTAAGGGAAACAGCCTAGAATACCGTTATGGCAACCGATAGAAGGGATAACCATTTCTAAAAATATAAGACCAAAAAAATCCGACCGAAGATGAGCAGCAGCGTTCAGCGTCTGGTACAGCGATCGCCAATCCCCTTTCCAGTCGTGGCGATTATGGCAAATCCTCCCTATGGTAGAGGCATATGTCCTGCAGTGGACTTCTAAAGGCCGTTATGTATGTATGTATGTATAATTATTCATGTTCTTCACACAAATGTTTGCTCGCTGCTCAATAGTGGGTTTGTTAATGTCATCGAAATATTTTTTTATTTTTTTAGACGCACAAGTTTTCTCACTATATTTCACTTCCGAACTCATTATATTGTTGTTTGCTAAAGTAACTCCAAACAATATACAGACACAACGTAGACCAAGGAATGAGTTTCCATTGGCCCTGAAACTATTGCCTATAATAAAATATTATTATAACGATGTTTTTATTCAGAAGATATAGTTATGGCAGTCGTGACAAACAATTTTTATTCATATTGCTTACGACCTATAGTGAAAAAATTAATGATGAGTAGTAGGTCTAGACAATATAATAATTTCAGCTCTCTTTTATATAGCCTGTGTCCAAACCCGCGAATGCGCTGATGGGGCGCCACACGTGTGAAGATATTACAATTTTTGGTGGGCCTCTTTGGCGCAACTCAACCAAGGCTCACAGGGAACGCGCAGAGCACGCGTGCAGGCAGTTCTATTCGGAGTATATTATTATTATTTATTACAGAGAGTAAACGAATAGAAAGAAAGAAAGGTTTATACGCCAAAATGACGTCTCGACAGATATTTGAAACAGTTATGAAAACATAACATAAAAAACCACATAATTTACAAATAATATTAGCTATACAATACAAATTACAACATACTACATATTACAAACTAAACAATACCCTCACTCGTATGTGTCAATGCGTCATCTGGGAACAGGAGGAACTCAGCATAATGCCGCTGGGCGCTGATTTTCAGTGTGTCCAACCAGTGACTTACCAAAATCAGTGCTACATGTATACTCATTTCAATATCTTTCTTTGGCATCTCTTTTTCACGTCTTTATTCTTCAATTTATTGCATGTGCGTTCATGTATTGCGGGTCGAAATTATGCCCAACAAGGGGAAAAGAGACAGTAACTATCTTAAGTGAGAGGGAGAGGGTAGCGTTCAAGGAATACCTATTATAAAAGAAAAGAAAATAGAAAAGAAAATATCTTCACGCAATTCCCAATACAGGGGTAGACAGAGGTCTAGTCTAGACAATTAAGTCCCTTCGACCCACCTTCCACCGAAGATATTTTCGGGACAACGTGATAGGTGGTGAGCCCGTCGCCGTCTTTATGTCCAAGCCAACGATATTCGTACATAAGTTTTTGAAAAACCCATTGGTACGAGCCTACCAACTGGCGATCGAACTCGGGTCTATTGACTTGAAATTCACTCGGCTATCGTGACTTTTTGAAAATCAATGTAATACAATTTACAGGCGCGGCAGTTCGAACAGTTTCGACCGACCATCAGTATATAAATTGCTCTCAAAAACTAGGATACCTCATTAGAATTTACGGTTTGCACGTGAATATTCACCAGGAAAATTTACAGTGAAAGTTTATATAAATGACATGAGTTATTGTACCTGAAGTTATAACATTCAAATAAGTGGCGATAAAATATAAGTTAAACTATAGTAATAATAATTCTAATAAATTGCCCTTATCTCAACCACCGTGTCGTATTGAATTATCGTTAAAATTAGAACCGCCTCTTAGAAGAATCGGCGATATCTGACACAAATTATGCCAACTTGTAACTATATATCCATAACTCATGCAGTTATTAATATATTTTGTAAATAAAATAATAAATAAATATCTTCACGCAATTCCCAATACATAGACAGAGGTCTAGTCTAGACAATTAAGTCCTTTCGACCCACCTTCCACCGAAGATATTTCCGGGACAACGTGACAGGTGGTGAGCGCATCGCCGTCTTTATGTCCAAGCCACAACTATATAACTCATACATAAGTTTTTGAAAAACCCAGTGGTACGAGCCTGTCACCTGGGGATCGAACCCGGGTCTCTAGACTCAAAATTCCGACCACCCAACCCAAACTCGGCTATCGTGACTTTATAATATAACCTTATCTGAAATATTAAGCATATAGTAATATAGATAGGTGCCATGAAATGGCAAATAGTACAAAATTGTTTTAAAATTGTATTTCTTCCAAAGCAAAAATAAAAATTGGAAGAAGGCAATTAACGTTAGCAGGACACTTAGTTAGTTCTTAAAGATCTGAAAAGCCCTTTTGAAAACAACCAACGGTAATTAAAGAAATTTTTCTTAACAATAATTACAAAACATATTTTCATATAAATTTCTTTCATTACTTTTAAACAAAAAAACAAAAGCTTGATTTCAAGCGTTGGATCTTTTAGAAATATAAATACTTTTCTAATTTCCAATTCAATCCAGCTTGCCCTAAGTTAAAAAAAATAAAAAAATCCTTCCATTGAGTCATAATTTCGATTGCTCTTTGCTGGGCAAAGGAGCATTTAACACAAGTGAAAATAAGTGCGTAGGAATCTACTGAATCATTATATTACTTCTTGCTTAATTTTTTTGTCTTTTTTATCGTATGTTAAAGTATCAGTGTATAAGTATCATATTATCATTACATTAAGTATTAGTATGTAAGAACTTCCATTTAGTATTTATATTTATATATTGTAAATAAAATAATAAATAAATATCTTCACGCAATTCCCAATACATAGACAGAGGTCTAGTCTAGACAATTAAGTCCTTTCGACCCACCTTCCACCGAAGATATTTCCGGGACAACGTGACAGGTGGTGAGCGCATCGCCGTCTTTATGTCCAAGCCACAACTATATAACTCATACATAAGTTTTTGAAAAACCCAGTGGTACGAGCCTGTCACCTGGGGATCGAACCCGGGTCTCTAGACTCAAAATTCCGACCACCCAACCCAAACTCGGCTATCGTGACTTTATAATATAACCTTATCTGAAATATTAAGCATATAGTAATATAGATAGGTGCCATGAAATGGCAAATAGTACAAAATTGTTTTAAAATTGTATTTCTTCCAAAGCAAAAATAAAAATTGGAAGAAGGCAATTAACGTTAGCAGGACACTTAGTTAGTTCTTAAAGATCTGAAAAGCCCTTTTGAAAACAACCAACGGTAATTAAAGAAATTTTTCTTAACAATAATTACAAAACATATTTTCATATAAATTTCTTTCATTACTTTTAAACAAAAAAACAAAAGCTTGATTTCAAGCGTTGGATCTTTTAGAAATATAAATACTTTTCTAATTTCCAATTCAATCCAGCTTGCCCTAAGTTAAAAAAAATAAAAAAATCCTTCCATTGAGTCATAATTTCGATTGCTCTTTGCTGGGCAAAGGAGCATTTAACACAAGTGAAAATAAGTGCGTAGGAATCTACTGAATCATTATATTACTTCTTGCTTAATTTTTTTGTCTTTTTTATCGTATGTTAAAGTATCAGTGTATAAGTATCATATTATCATTACATTAAGTATTAGTATGTAAGAACTTCCATTTAGTATTTATATTTATATATTATAGAATTCACATATAGTATTTACACCACCTAACGCTGTCCAATACTGTAATAATTCTTAGCTTTAAAGTTGTCTGGAAGAGATCGCTCTTTAGCGATTCCTTTTTGTATGTACCTCATAAGTTTTTCTTTTTTCTTTTTTAATCCTTACTTTTTTAAATTTTCTTTTTTTTTTTGTGGTGCACAATAAAGTATACATTAAATATTACCTAATACATGATATATGACTCGAGTACAACCTTTCATTTCTATAAAATCCAGTTTCGGCTGGTTCCGGCAACCCTTTGTTTCGAAGGTAGGGTCGCTATCAACTAGAATCGTCTAAATTTTAATGGCTTTTTTTTTAAATTAATTATTATTCATTATGGATATGGAAAATTCAATCTTGATTTGCTCGTCTTGGTTGAATGATCTGATTTTGTTTGCTTCTGAGTTTCAGTAACCCTGTGGAAAGCTGTAACCAATAGATTTTTCGAAAGTACGTAATACGATTTGTATCGTGGACTTGGGAATTGACATGTCTCATTGATGCACCTCCATCATTGGGTCGTAAAAATATATATTTGTTAATAATAATAAATACACACATAGATTGGGGCAATATCACATACATTGCTCTGATATAAAATAAGGTATCTTAAGGACTTGTATTATACTCGTAGAATTCAACAAAGGTACAACAAACACCCAGACCCAAAAAAATGAAAAAAAAAATGTTTTCTACATTGACCCAACCGGGCATCGAACCCGAGACCTCAGAGCTGGAGAAACCATGAAAACTGGATTGTACGCCACTCGTCCACGGAAGTCGTCACAGATTTTAACCACTAACTTTTCCCGTTTATTGATTTGAATTACAAATATGTTGCTAAAAACCCTGTTTTACTCTTTAACGTTTATATAGTCCTGTAACAATTAGTCTCCACGCTTGTGCTTCATTTTCAGAATATTCTAATTTCAGCTAAAAAGCAGTCAGTCATTGTCTATCTGAGTGGACTGGCGCCTGACAGATAACAGTGGCGCAGTCATTCATGCACTTAATTTAATTGAACGTCATTGCATATTGTTTGTTTTGTATACACAAATAGCATGCCTTCTTTAACTGAATAATTTACCGGTTCGGTTTCGTAGAAAATTGGAATACGTAAAATTTTTAAGAATTGTCTTGTTACTAATTAACAGTCACGATAGCCGAGTGGTTGAGTGATCGGTGAGTTGGCGCGTATCAATGGGTTTTATCAAAAAAACTTATATACGATTATATTGTTGGCATTGGACATAAAGATGACGACGGGCTCCCCACCTGTCGCGTTGTCCTGAAAAATGTCTTCGGTGGATGGTGGGTCGAAGGGACTTAATTGTCTGGACTTGACCTCTGTCTACCCCTGCATTGGGTAGGGCATGAAGATATATTTTTTGTCTTGTTACAGAAAATCGACTTTGATATGTAACGTTTTCATTTGCAATATTCCCGTGTTTATGTATTTATTAAGCAAGTTATGCTTTCAACTTTTAGTATCTTGTTATTAGATGCAGACGATATCGTTCATCGTTTTAATTAAACGCTTAACGTTTAATTGACTTCAAGCTTACTTATATAGAGTTTACAGTGCCTCTCTCATAAGGAAAACTTAAAATGTAAAGTATTATTAAATGAGTAATCTATGATCCCTAGTCATAGATAAAGGCTATGTTGCCCACCGGAACGCTCGTCAAAAATGTAGAATACGGATTAACTTTCAAAAAAACAGCAAAAGCTAACGCTAGGAGACTGGAATTTTTTTATTAGCATTCAGGATATAACGAGAGTTTAACAGTATGTAAAATCCACTGCAGGATCTTGGTCTCTGTCTCTTACTTACGTAATGAATGAATGAAAATAAATATTTACGTAAATGAATATGCATATCTATATCAGTATATTGTAAGCCTAAGAAACGAAGCTGGTGATAGATTCACCAACTCTCATGTTGTTTATTAATTTTATAATATACATATTCATTTTCGGAATATTCTAATTTCAGCTAAAAAGCAGTCAGTCATTGTCTATCTGAGTGGACTGGCGCCTGACAGATAACAGTGGCGCAGTCATTCATGCACTTAATTTAATTGAACGTCATTGCATATTGTTTGTTTTGTATACACAAATAGCATGCCTTCTTTAACTGAATAATTTACCGGTTCGGTTTCGTAGAAAATTGGAATACGTAAAATTTTTAAGAATTGTCTTGTTACTAATTAACAGTCACGATAGCCGAGTGGTTGAGTGATCGGTGAGTTGGCGCGTATCAATGGGTTTTATCAAAAAAACTTATATACGATTATATTGTTGGCATTGGACATAAAGATGACGACGGGCTCCCCACCTGTCGCGTTGTCCTGAAAAATGTCTTCGGTGGATGGTGGGTCGAAGGGACTTAATTGTCTGGACTTGACCTCTGTCTACCCCTGCATTGGGTAGGGCATGAAGATATATTTTTTGTCTTGTTACAGAAAATCGACTTTGATATGTAACGTTTTCATTTGCAATATTCCCGTGTTTATGTATTTATTAAGCAAGTTATGCTTTCAACTTTTAGTATCTTGTTATTAGATGCAGACGATATCGTTCATCGTTTTAATTAAACGCTTAACGTTTAATTGACTTCAAGCTTACTTATATAGAGTTTACAGTGCCTCTCTCATAAGGAAAACTTAAAATGTAAAGTATTATTAAATGAGTAATCTATGATCCCTAGTCATAGATAAAGGCTATGTTGCCCACCGGAACGCTCGTCAAAAATGTAGAATACGGATTAACTTTCAAAAAAACAGCAAAAGCTAACGCTAGGAGACTGGAATTTTTTTATTAGCATTCAGGATATAACGAGAGTTTAACAGTATGTAAAATCCACTGCAGGATCTTGGTCTCTGTCTCTTACTTACGTAATGAATGAATGAAAATAAATATTTACGTAAATGAATATGCATATCTATATCAGTATATTGTAAGCCTAAGAAACGAAGCTGGTGATAGATTCACCAACTCTCATGTTGTTTATTAATTTTATAATATTCATATTCATTTTAAAAATGCATGTCAAAATCGTAATTAGCTTCGAAAAAATGATTGATACGATCTTTAAGCGTGGGGTTCGAACTATTCTTCTGATTCTAATCCAGATCACTTAACCACACGGCTATACGGTCTGGACGCAATTTCCAATATAGTGGTAGATGGAGGTCTAAAGAATTAAGTCGTTTCGACCCACCTTCCACCAAGATATTTTTGGGACAAGGTGATAGGTGAGTCTGTCGACGTCTCAATGTCCAAGCCAACGATATAATTCGCACATAAGTTTTTGAACTACCCATTGATACGAGCCTGCCACTTGGGGATCAAACTCGGGTATCTTGACTCGAAATTCCGACCACCCAACCACTGTACTATCGAGAAATTTTTATTTGCATAATTCACGTTTATGTTTTTTATTATGAAAGTCATGCTATCAACTTTTTTGTATATTGTTGTATATGTTATATGTTATTACATGCAGACGATGTAATTTATCGTTTTCTGTAGCGTTTAATTAACTTCATGCTGATCTATATAGAGTTCACAAAGCCTCTCCCATAAAGAAAATATATAATTAAAAGTATTATAAAATGAATAATCTATGATCCCTAGTCATAGATTAAGGGTATGTTGCCCACTGGTACGCTCGTCAATAATGTAGATTACGGATAAACTTTCATAAATAGCAAAAGTTAACGCTAGGAGACTGGTGTTTTTTAATAGCATTCAGGTAATAAAGAGAGTTTAACGGTATGTAAAAACGACTGCAGGGTCATGGTCTCTCTCTAGAGCTACTATAAGGTTCCAATAACTCAAAACTCAAATGCTATGTTTATAATGATTTTGAGGGGGGGCAGGGGGGGGGGGGGTAGTTGAGCTTCAAAAAAGACATTTTAAGCTTCAAATCGGACATACAACTGTTTATATTATTTCGAATTAAGCCACAAAGAGAACAGAAAAACGACCCGAAGGGAAAAATTAAAATATTAACAACGAGAACAGTCGCCTGTAGTTTCTTTTAGAATAGGAAGCCTTTTGTGTACTTCATATTGTAGATTTGAAAGAAGGTCATTCATGTACCTTAATTGCTCCACTTTTCTTTCTCATTTTTATCTAATATTCAATTTATCTTTAATACTTTGTTACGGTCTTTTGATATGGTAAATAAATTTTGGTTACGTTTCGATAGGTTCGAATCTCGCCAGGGATACATATTTGTGTTAAGAATTTGAATTATTGTACTCTTGCTATGGATTACTATATATATAAATGAATATCTATGTTAATAAATATGCATATCTATATCAGTATGTACTATTGACTAAGAAACTAAGACGATGATAGATTCACAAACTCTCGTGTTATGTATTAATTTTATAAAAAAAAATATCTTCACGCAATTCCTAATACAAGGGTAGACAGAGGTCAAGTCAAGACAATTAAGTCCCTTCGACCCACCTTCCACCGAAGATATTTTCGGGACAACGTGACAGGTGGTGAGCCCGTCGCCGTCTTTATGACCAAGCCAACGATGAAATTCGTACATAAATTTTTGAAAAACTCATTGGTACTGCTACTTTGGGATCGAACTCGGGTCTCTCGACTCGAAATTCCGACCACCCAACAACTCGGCTATCGTGACTTATTAATTTTATAATATATTCATAATAAAACATATTTATATTCATTTTCGGAATTCATGTTAAAATCATAATTAGTTTCGAAAAACTGATTGATACGAGCTTTAAGCGTGAGCTTCTAACCGGTCATCTGAATCTAATCCCGCTCACTTAATCACACGGCTATTTTGGCTCTATAACTCTTTTTAAAAGGTATAAGAAATTAATTATATATTTTAAAATCAAAAATATTTTAAATGTATTTTTATCATATAAAAAATTATAACATAATTTTTTCTACCAATTCACGAGAACCATATCCTTCCTATAGAAATGCTTACATTAAAGCTTTTCGTGTGAAAAAATTGGGAAATTTTGGGGAGCCATGAAAATAATTTTGCGGTAAACCTTTCTGTTAAAACAGTGTGTTATTTAACACTTACGACGTTGAAAATGTAACAACTTTTTGTGCTTGACTGAGGATGTTCATTACATAATTATAAGTAATTAATCTTTTGGCGGCGCTAATAGAAGTATCTTTTTTGTAAGAGTTCATGAACAAATTATGCAATATTGAAAGAAAAATCTTTTCTGTTGGACATGATATATATTTCACTATACTGAATAATAGAAATAAAATAAATATCTCCACGCAATTCCTAATACAGGGGTAGACGGAGGTCTAGGCAATTAAGTCGTTTCGACCCACCTTCCACAGAAGATATTTTTGGGACAATGTGACAGGTGGTGAGCCCGTCGCCGTCTTAATGTCCAAGCCAATGATATAATTCGTACATAAATTTTTGAAAAACTCATTGGTACTGCTACTTTGGGATCAAACTCGGGTATCTCGACTCGAAATTCCGACCACCGAACAACTCGGCTATCGTGACTTATTAATTTTATAATATATTCAAAATAAAAATATTTATATTCATTTTCGAATTTATGTTAAAATCATAATTAGTTTCGAAAAACTGATTGATACGAGCTTTAAGCGTGAGCTTCTAACCGGTCATCTGAATCTAATCCCGCTCACTTAATCACACGGCTATTTTGGCTCTATAACTATTTTTAAAAGGTATAAGAAATTAATTATATGTTTTAAAATCTAAAATATTTTAAATGTATTTTTATCACATAAAAAATTATAACATAATTTTTTCTACCAATTCACGAGAACCATATCCTTCCTATAGAATTGCTTACATTAAAGCTTTTTGTGTGAAAAAATTGGGAAATTTTGGGGAGCCGTGAAAGTAATTTTGCGGTAAACCTTTCTGTTAAAACAGTGTGTTATTTAACACTTACGACGTAGAAAATGTAACAACTTTTTGTGCTTGACTGAGGATGTTCATTACATAATTATAAGTAATTAATCTTTTGGCGGCGCTAATAGAAGTATCTTTTTTGTACGAGTTCATGAACAAATTATGCAATATTGAAAAAAAAATGTTTTCTGTTGGACATGATATATATTTCACTTTACTGAATAATAGAAATAAAATAAATATCTCCACGCAATTCCTAATACAGGGTAGACAGAGGACAAGTCAAGACAATTAAGTCCCTTCGACCCACCTTCCACCGAAGATATTTTCGGTACAACGTGACAGGTGGTGAGCCCGTCGCCGTCTTTATGACCAAGCCAACGATGAAATTCGTACATAAATTTTTGAAAAACTCATTGGTACTGCTACTTTGGGATCAAACTCGGGTATCTCGACTCGAAATTCCGACCACCGAACAACTCGGCTATCGTGACTTATTAATTTTATAATATATTCAAAATAAAAAATATTTATATTCATTTTCGGAATTTATGTTAAAATCATAATTAGTTTCGAAAAACTGATTGATACGAGCTTTAAGCGTGAGCTTCTAACCGGTCATCTGAATCTAATCCCGCTCACTTAATCACACGGCTATTTTGGCTCTATAACTATTTTTAAAAGGTATAAGAAATTAATTATATGTTTTAAAATCTAAAATATTTTAAATGTATTTTTATCACATAAAAAATTATAACATAATTTTTTCTACCAATTCACGAGAACCATATCCTTCCTATAGAATTGCTTACATTAAAGCTTTTTGTGTGAAAAAATTGGGAAATTTTGGGGAGCCGTGAAAGTAATTTTGCGGTAAACCTTTCTGTTAAAACAGTGTGTTATTTAACACTTACGACGTAGAAAATGTAACAACTTTTTGTGCTTGACTGAGGATGTTCATTACATAATTATAAGTAATTAATCTTTTGGCGGCGCTAATAGAAGTATCTTTTTTGTACGAGTTCATGAACAAATTATGCAATATTGAAAAAAAAATGTTTTCTGTTGGACATGATATATATTTCACTTTACTGAATAATAGAAATAAAATAAATATCTCCACGCAATTCCTAATACAGGGGTAGACGGAGGTCTAGGCAATTAAGTCGTTTCGACCCACCTTCCACAGAAGATATTTTTTTTTTCGTGGGTAGAAGTGAATAAGATAACACATACTTTTCGTCCTCTGTTAATAATTTATAATTAATAATACATTTTTACATTTTAATGCCAAATAAATATATGTAGTGATTTTCTACCTGCCAGTTTTACATTTCCATATAATTTTTTCTCAACTTTGGTACGCTGCACTACGAACGTCGTCATGTACGTTGCTAGATGACATACGTCATTAAGTTGAAGTGGCATTGACGTTTGTGCAGTGTAATAGTGTTGCCAGTACACCTTTTCTACAATTGTATTGTCATGGTATATTTAAATAATGTCAATGGTAGATTTAAGATGTTTATAACTTTTTGTTTTCGGGTTTCTAATAATAAGTAATAATTATATTTTTGATGTCAATACTGGTAGGTAGAAGCTGATAAAACCTAATTTTTTAGTTTGTTCTATAGTTTTTTTATGTTTATTTGTTCTTTTTTTTTTTTTTTTGTTTGTTAAAATTAATATTTTGTTTAATTTTGTAAGAAAACATGTTTTTGAGTGAGAGTGATCAGGATCAAAGTTTCATTTCCTTTAATTCTGCCACTGATACATCGTTTAGTGACGACAGTTTCGTTAGCATACCTTCCTTAAAAGAGACCCTTGACACCACGTTCTCTCAAAATTTTAATAATTTTAACGTTGTACAAATAAATGCTCAGAGTATTCCAGCACATTATTCCGATATGTTAGCAAGTTTTGAAAACAATAAAATTCATGCGATTTTAGTTTCGGAGACATGGTTGAAACCATGTCTTCCATCTATTTCGTATTCTCTTCCTGGATTTCACTTAATACGCAACGACCGGACTGCTCGTGGTGGTGGTGGTGATGGGATCTACGCTCCCATATTCCCTTTTCTGTTATTCGTTCATCGTCACAATTTCAAACTGAGAACGAAGCGGAATATTTATTTATTGAAGTACTCTTATCACATACGAAATTACTACTTGGTGTGTTTTATAGCCCTTCTTCTACAGTGAACTACTTTAGTACATTAGATAACATCTTTGAAGAGCTCACTCCATTGTATACTCATACGGTGCTAATGGGAGACTTTAATACCTGCCTCATTAAAAATGATACGCGATCTTTACGACTTAAGTCCCTTGTAGAAGCGGCTAACTTAAATATTCTCCCGCTTTCTGAAACACATTTCTTTCCTAATTGTGTCCCTTCCCTCCTGGATTTGGTTATAGTCTCTTCATGTCACCATGTTGACAAATTTGGTCAATGCGCTGCAGACGCTTTCTCCTATCATGATCTCTTGTTTCTTTCTTATAAAATAAAACCACCCAAATCCAAATCTAGGGTACTTCAGCAGCGTAATTTTGCTGGAATGGATTTAGATAGACTGCGAGAAGGGCTTCTAACACAGACTGGAAATCAGTAATTAACGCTGGCACTGTGGATGAACAAGTAACACTATTTAATTCTCTTGTTATTAAACTTTATGACAAATATGCCCCTGTTCGTCCTGTTCGAGTACGACATTTACCGGCTCCGTGGTTAACAGAACATCTGAAAAAATGTTGTCTAGGAAGAATGCTGCAAAGTCGAAATACAAGTTAGATCCCAATAATGATAGAATTAAAGAAAAGTATAGGCTTCTTCGGAATCAATGCAACAAGATGTGTAGAGATTTACGACGTCGCCATATTCATAAATCAGTACAAAATGAAGATCCAAGTCGTGTTTGGAATTTTTTACGGTCCATAGGAATTGGGAAAATACGCTCAGACTCGTTTTCAAATGACTTAGATTTAAATCTGCTTAACCAGCATTTTTCTTCTTCTTCTTGCATAGATACTGTTGCTAAATCAAATACACTGACTCAACTTTCTCAAATTCCCACTCCTGATTATTCTCCTTTTGTCTTTAGGCAATTTGCAGATTGTGATGTTAAGAGACACGTACTGTCGATTCATTCCGACGCTGTAGGAAGTGATGACGTCAGTCGTAAAATGATCATTCCTTTACTAGACATCCTTGCACCTGTGATAACGCATATCCTAAATTTTTCCATATCAACGTCTTCCTTTCCCTCCGTGTGGAAAAATGCACAAATAATCCCTTTACCCAAAAAAGTTAATGCAACAACTTTTTCCGAATATCGTCCCATCTCGATTCTCCCATTCCTTTCCAAAGTTCTTGAACGCCTTGTCCAAGAACAAATTTACTCCTTTTGCTGTAGAAATAATGTCCTTAATCCTCTTCAGTCTGGTTTTAGATCTGGTCATAGTACGACTACGGCGTTATTAAAAATCACCGACGACATTCGCCTCGGAATGGACAATCGTCTAATCACAGTATTGGTCTTGCTCGATTTCAGCAATGCCTTTAATACTGTAGATCACGATATTTTGCTAAGTGTTTTGCGTTCTCATAACATATCTCCAACTGCAATTACCTGGTTTCAAAATTACTTGTATGGACGCCGGCAGCGGATTCGAGTTAAGGATAAATTTTCTACTTGGCTTGATTCAGTGGCTGGCGTTCCGCAAGGTGGCGTGTTGTCTCCTCTGCTGTTTGCAATTTTCATTAATTCTATTTCTTCTCAAATATCTTCTCTCTACCACTTGTATGCTGATGATCTCCAGATTTATACTCAAATTACTGTAGAAGATCTTTCAAATGCGGTGGATGATATAAATAGGGATCTGGCTTGTATTCTCGACTGGAGTCAGCAGTATGGATTAACTGTTAATCCTATAAAATCTCAGGCTATTATAATAGGGAGTTCAAGAATGATAGCAAAGTTGAATAAGGCTGAAATAAAACCAATTTTATTTAATGACATCCAAATTCCTTACAATGACGTGATAAAAATCTAGGTATACTAATGGATTCTAGTTTTCTTGGACTCCTCAAATTAATGCAGTTGCCGTAAAATGTTTGTAGCATGTGGTTCACTTAGAAGGTTGAACTACTTTTACCTATTTCCACCAAAATTACGCTCGCTCACTCTCTGCTGCTCCTGCCCTCGATTATGCTGACATATGTTATCTCGACATCACCGAAGAACAACTAAATAAACTTGAGCGACTCCAAAATCTATGTATAAGGTTCATATTTGGACTGCGTAAATATGATCATGTATCCGAATATCGCATTAAGCTCAAATGGTTACCAATCCGTCTTCGCCGGAATACTCATATTCTTTCTGCTCTTTACTGCGTCCTATTTAATGTGTCAAGTCCACCCTATTTAAAAGAACGTTTTCAATTTCTTTGTTCCTCTCATAACCTTCCTCTACGTTCTAATGAAACCCTCTTCCTTAAACATCCTATTCGATCCACTAATTTTTATCATAAATCTTTTCCTGCTGTTGCTGTTAACCTTTGGAACTCTCTACCTCTATCTATTAAACTTGCTCTGAACCTAGATTCTTTTAAAAAAAAAGGTCAAAGAGTATTATCTATCACTCTAGCTCCCCTCTATCTCTATTTACCTCAGATCCTAATGATCACTCACAGAAGGTATGTTTTACTTATATATACATTTTTTTTTAATTTATATATTTTTTTTGTTTTAATTTTTCTGTTGTTTTTTACGTGTACATCCTACCCGTCATTATTTCTTGTTGGTAATTTTTTCTTAGGTTGCCTGGAAGAAATTGCTATGTAGCAATAAGGTCGCCTTTTGTTGTCCAATATTTGATTTATATATTTTTGTTTTTCTTTTTTTATTGTTCCTTCATTGGTGTACAATAAAGTATATTATTATTATATTATTATTATTATTTTTGGGACAATGTGACAGGTGGTGAGCCCGTCGCCGTCTTAATGTCCAAGCCAATGATATAATTCGTACATAACTTTTTAATTACCGTTTCAAGGTTGTCTACCGAAATCTAAATAACAATAAAACATAATTTTCTATTGTTATGTTTGTATTGTTTCTCGGACGGCGAATGAACATGCGATAGAAACACCGGAGATTCTGTATTTTAATAATAAAATTTTTGACGACCTCCGTGGACGAGTGGCGTAAACGCTGGTTATCAACTTGTCACCATCTTGAGTTTCCGGGTTCGATTCCCGGTCGGGTTAATGTAGAAAAAACACTTTTTCTACATTTTCTCAAGTCTCGGTGTCGGTGTGTCGTGCCTTCGTTGTTTCTGATTCCCATACAACAAGTGCTTTAGGATCATACATCGGCGCAAGGTATGTGATGTTGTCCTTATCTATATATGTGTTTATTTAAATGTTAGACAAGGCTTGCGAGAGTAAACAATGTACAAATATTTGTATTTTACATTAGGTTCAGGGAAAGTATAAACCACTCAATCGTTTTCTATTTAATGACAACGCCTCTTGGTGGCGCCATTATATTTCATGGAAAATAAAGATTTATGGGCTACTTATGATAAATAGAACATTTTTGTAACTGGGCTATAAAAGTGTTTCATTGCGCTGACGCCTTCTTTAACAAAAGTAATAAATATAAATCTTCACACGATTCATGATTTCGAGACACTTCGAGACGAGATTCGAGACACGAGACACGAGATTCTAGACACTTCATGTTCACGAAATTCTCAATACAGGGGTAGAAAGAGGTCTAGTCTCGACAGTTAAGTCCCTTCGACCCACCTTCCACCGAAGATATTTTCGGTACAGACAGGTGGTGAGCCCATCGTCGTCTTTATGTCCAAGCCGACGATATAATTCGTACATAATTTTTATAAAAACCCATTGGTACGTGCCTGCCACCTGAGGATACAACTCGGGTCCCTCGACTAGAAATTCCGGCCACCCAACCACTCGGCTATCGTGACTTTTAATAAAAGTGTCATTCTGAAATAGAACTACATTTACGACTTAAATATACGACTAAATGTTAAATAAAAAGATGCATGCCATTTCCAATACTAGGTAAGACAGAGGTCTAGACAATTTAGTCCTTTCGACTTATCTTCCGACGAAGACATTTTTGAACAACGTAGAAATAAAATAAATATCTCCACGCAATTCCTAATACAGGGGTAGACGGAGGTCTAGGCAATTAAGTCGTTTCGACCCACCTTCCACAGAAGATATTTTTGGGACAACGTGACAGGTGGTGAGCCTGTCGGCATCTTCATGTCCAAGCCTACAATAATTTTCATTCATCGCCTGTACATTAATCGCCTGTATGAAAGAGGACTGTGAAAATACAGGTCTCCGATTTAGTTGATACATAACAAACGTTCTGATATTTGAAAAGAACAAAGAGAGAACGAATTGTATGAATGAAGATGAATGAAATTGTATATGGCGTAAGTTGAGGTGAGTGATCTCGACATTTGACGTTATAGTAGTCACTGGAATGCTATTAACCAAATAAATAAAATAAAATATCTTTACTCCATTTCCAATACAAGATTAGACAGAGGTCTAGACAATTAAATCCTTTCAACTCTCCTTCCACCGGAGACATGTTTTGGATCATACTCGGATCTGACTTCCGACCACACAACCCCACGGCTATCGTGACTTATCTTTATCTTAATCTTAACTATCTGAAAGAAGGGCTCTTGATTCCATAAATTTTCCCTCGGTTTTAGAGCCTCGTGGAATATTAGGGAGAATGGTAAGAGACCCGACGGCTTAGCATTAGTCCCTCGGAAGAGATGCAATGCTCACCTGTCACGTTGTCCCGAAAATATCTTCGGTGGAAGGTGGGTCGAAGGGACTTCATTATCTAGACTAGGCCTCAGTCTACCACTGTATTGGGAATTGCGTGAAGATATTTATGTATTTTTAAGAGCCCTTCTTTCAAGGAGCTTTGACGAAAGTTAATTCAATGAGTCTGCCGGTACTTTTTTGGCATAAATGTCCATGGAGGCCTAACTCGTCGAGGTCGCTGCCATATGACATCGATGTGGTTGACAAATCGATGCTCCCAATCGTATTCCTAGATCTATGCGTAAACTTTCGCAATCCAGTAATATACCACGGTTACTTGATGGTAAAGCATGTAGCCAGTAACTGGATTCTATTGTCGCAACACCTAGAAAGCGGAAGCAGTCTCTGTCACAGTGAAAATTGTCCAGTAAGCATTTCTGCACATTCTGAACCAACGGGATATCCGACCGTTTTTGTGAGTTAGGCTCTAGCGGAATATCCTCACCAGGACAGAGACCGTAAGTATCCAGGCTTTTGTTGCCTCTGTAGCAAAGGTCAAGTCCAAGTCATGTACGGAGGCAAGGAAAGCCGGCAGCGCAATATTTGAAACCTCTCTTATACCGATACCTTCAAATCTAATAGGTTAAGTAGCTTGAGTCCAGCTAAATGAGACTAACGACAAATTTAGAATTTTTTCCAAAGCTATTTTGAGATTAAGGTCAATTTGTTTTAATAACTAAGAACATTTCCATGCCGGACTCGAGGTACTCGAGGTAAGTAAATTTAGGAATAAGAACGCAATAATTTAAAATAGTAAGTGCTACATGAGAATTAAGAATATTAAAAATAAAACACTTTTAATAAAAGGAAAATTTTAAACAGAAAATATATACAGCATTAGGCTAAAGACCAATGCCAAATATACTACATAAATTGAGCAAAGAAACAAAACAGAGCGCTTTCCCATGTTCTGTTTGCTTAGAGAATTTATTTATTCCAACAATGCAAGCATCGCTTAGCCCGATGTTAACTAAGATTATTTATTTATTTTATACTATTTTATGTAGATTTACTTCTATTTAAAAGAATGTGATTTATATTTTTCTTTTCAATAACTATGATTTATGGAATAATATTACGTATATTTTCTTTTAATTTAAGGCTCTGAACTTACTTTTCAAGAAATAAAGTTCCTTATAAATAACTACGAATAAAATGTTAAATATTACAGCACAGCGCGAATAAGAAGTAAGTAAAGAGAAATATCATTTTTAAATCCGTTACCAATGACTGAATGGTTAAATATAGTAACTTGTTTTATTTTTTTAAATAGTAAAAAATAAAATAATGAACATTTTTTTTATTTTACACACACACACAATATGTCTACAAACGAGGATTTGTAGGCAAATTGGTCATTCCGCTATCTACTTAACGGTTTGTAAAAGCCTCTTGCAAGACATAAGGCCTGCCTCATAAAGAGGATGTACCATAATCATTATGCTTGGCAAGCGAATGGTGACTGCTGTACCAAACACCTCGACGCTGCGCTTAAACCTATCACTACTCTCATTTTCTTTTTTGTGTACAGTACCATCTATCGGTATATATTCCCCTTTCCAAGACTATCTTAGTCGCTTCTTACGACATCCACGGGAAGAAAGGCGTTGTTGTATTGTTACACCAATACGACACGGTAAAAATGTAATTATTATAAATGAAAATAAATATACTCAAGTAATAAACAGCGCGTGTTGCCAGTGATGACTGATGGATTTGAGAAGTGGTCCTTCATAATCATACCGTAATATATAATATTATTATTTATGTCGAAACATACATACATGTAATGGCTGTAACGAGGGATCGAACCGCACAATGTTGTCCCAGTTAATTGATAATTAATCGCTTACGGTATGCGACAGATGCGGCATGTTAATGTCCATTTCACATTTAGCTAAACCTTTACCCATCTAATCTTGTTCAATTTTGCTTTGGTATAAAATTTTTGGTTGGTTTATTTTACTTATGAACGTTGTGTTTAATTTTGTACAGAAAATATAATGTCTTACCGTAACGCATGTAAATAGAATATTCCTGGGTATTTCCCTCTCCTATACATTCCAACTAACTGCTAAAGGCTAACATTCTATAATCATCAAGTCTCTTAAACGTCAAATCTTTAATTTTATTTCAATTCAGCAGAATTTCTTATGTTATTTTTATAAAGAAGTACTACTTACATCGGATCAGATGTACGACTCAACGAGCGTTTTCAAGGAAATTATTAATTCAGAATTTAATAACAAATTTAATTAACATGTTGTTTTTTTTTTACATGAGTGTCCTCTGAACTCAAGAGCCAGTCATGGGTTGATATCTCGTTTATTGAAGGGTCCTCCACCGGTAATATGTTTTTGTGATGTTAGGTATTTCAGCAGATTAAATAACATTTTATGTTGACCAAAGAAAAAACTCAATCAAAGTAGGTGCCCTGCTTTGGAACTTTTATAAGCGTTACAAATTTTTTCATCTTTTTCTTTGATACCTTTGGAATTTAAACTAGAATATTTTTTATTATCAAACATCCCTTTTCCATGTGCCAACTTTTATGAATATATGTACGAGCATAAGCACTGACAAGAGTAAATGTGTTACTGTGAGTAAAAAGTAATTTGAAGAGCATGGTAGACATGGCAAAAAAACATTTACTCGTGTCGAAGTGTTTGCGGTACCATTGCTATTTCTGATTCCATACGGCAAGTGATTGGTTGATTGATTCTACTTTGGGTTCAGATCTAAGTATGTGATGTTATTCCTATCCATGTATGTTTTTATTGTTTATTTGTTATCATTTAAGCCTTTTAATGCTAAATAATAACAATCACACACATTTTTCAGCCCCAATGAAGGATTCCCTGTGTCTCTGGGGTCTAAGTAGTGATGAGATAGAAATACATATATAAGTATATATAAATATTTATTTACATACATTCATCACTTGTGTTATTCATCATATCGTTATGGCAACCTGTTGAAGGCGGGATAACCATTTCTTAAAAAAATCAGACCAAAATAATCAGACCGAAGATGAGCAGCAGCGTTTGAGGTGCGAGTGGTCTGGTACAGCGATCGCCAATCCACTTGCCAGTCGTGGCGATTATGGCAAATCCTCCCTATGGGAGAGGCATATGTCCTGCAGTGGACTTCTAAAGGCCGTTATGTATGTATGTATGTATAATTATACATATTCATCACACAAATGTTTGTCAGCAGTGGCATTCGACATGTAACCTTTGCAACGCAATGGAAGCTTTGCATGGCATGGTCGCTACCAACTAGACTATCGGGCCGATATGTCGAAATAATGGACCAAAAGATTTATAAAAGTGTAAGTTAAGAGAGGTTAGAGCTGGCGAACATTCGCTAAGCCGCTCAATAGTGGGTTCGTGAATGTCATCGAAATATTTTTTTATTTTTTTTAGACGCACAAGTTTTCTCACTATATTTCACTTCCAAATTCATTATATTGTTGTTTGCTAAAGTAACTCCAAACACTATACAGACACAACGTAGACCAAGGACTTATGAGCTATAGTGAAACAATTAATAATGAATAGGTCTAGACAATACGATTATTTTAGCGCACTTTTATCTTAGGATGTGTCCAAATCCGGCGAATGCGCTACTGGGGCGCTACACGCGTGCAGCTGTTGCAACTGTTTGGTGGGCCTCTTTGGCGCAACTCGTGCAAGGCTTACAGGGATCGCGCAGAGCACGCACGCAAGCAGTTCTGTTCGGGGTTTATTATTATTATTTATTACCGAGAGTATACGAATTCGTATAATAAGAGGAAAATAATTTCCTCTTATAATACGTATTTGTATACAATAAGTAGTTATATTATTATAATACGTATTCTGCCTTCAGTAATAAGAGGTGAAAAGAAGTATGTGCAGCGCAAGGGGGACATGCACGCGGATCTCGCACCGTTTACTCAACGCGCGGAGCTGATACACGAACGGTGCGTGAATTTGAAATGCACGGCTAGATCGCGAGCGGATCATTCGCTGGGTTCTGACGCACCCTTAAAAGTTGTTTATTTGAAATACCGTGGTATTCAGGCCAATAATAGAACATTATAAAGAAATTTAAAATCACTGTCCTTCCATATAATTAAATTACATGTATTAAATTACTTTTTCCTATCTTGAACTAAAAGGTGAAACCACCTACCTAAATTACACTATTATTAATAAAATATCAAACACTAAATATCCATTTACCTTATTTTTGTTTAATACGTTTTACGATCATTTTCTAGCATAAAGATTTTATGATATAAAAGTATGTCATGTTTTGCTATGGAAGAATTTTTTCCACGTTGAGTATTATAAAATCAAGTGTTGTTTCTTTTGATACATACCTACAACTTTGTTACTTTATTTTCTTTTACAAGAAAACTTCATCTTTACAATCGTTTTGTTTATCTTATCTTATATATCATTTTTTTGTTAACAAATACATACATAGATAGGGACAAGATTACAGCCTTCGAGAAATATGCCTCCTCCCCCCCGCAGATGTTTTGAGGGAAGGGGGTGTGTGGGCCTCTGGTGACCTGCACTCACCAGACTACACTTCTACTTCACGCTGGTATTCTGTGAGGTCGTGGTACTTCCCCGGTCGAGCCGGCCCATTCATGCAACAACAAAAGCTGATATGTGGCTCTACTACTGTTATTCCTTTCACATATATTGCTCTGATCCCAAAGTAAGTAGCGAAAGCACTTGTGTCGCACCAGAAATGGACCCCAGTATGATTTTGGATACCAAGATGGCCACAGGCTCATCAACTCTCTCATTGTCCCAAATTAAATCCGGTGAAATGTAGGTCAAAAGGCACTTTCTAGGCTAATAGCTACCCAATTATTGATAAATACGTGATGAAGTAAAAATAATATTTTATGTAACGATAGTCTTTTAAAATGACACCTTATTAGATGACCTTTCAGGCTCTTTTAACTTAACGAAATTTTTCTTAAGATTTTGAAAAATTCCAATATACGTGTTTACCTTATTCAGTTTACAAATATATTTCTAACCTGAACAAGGGATATGAAATTTTGTGCTTCTTAGTTAGAAAATGGCGTACTTCCATACAATAATTTACACCACATTTTACATTTAGGGTACATTATTAAATAAATATTTCTTAATGGATACAATTAATATAAAAACCATTTCAAACTTCAAGTCTATAGTTCCAAGCGTTGACGAATCAGTAAAATTTCTGAAGCATTTGATAAATATATAGTATGATTTTTAAACAGACCAGTGATGGCGGCATTGTATAAGATGGAAAGTGTCTGCTACTATGATCAACAATTAGCTTGTTTGCGGCCGCAGAAATGCAACTTACGTATTCTATTCTGCAAATACGAGTATTAAATTGCAGTTAATAACTGCTGAATTTACAACTTGTTCGACGAAGGCTATTAATATTTTTGTACAACCATATAAAAGCACGGCTAATATAAATTGTCGTATAGCATAGTCTTCAGCCCACTGTAATCATTGATTACTCGCACATTTTGGGCGGGTCGTTGCTCCCTTTTAAAGTAGGGACGTCACAACCACATGTAATGTTCACAATACATTACACAGTCTTTCTCTGTACAGAAACGGAAGTTCTGAAACCTTTTACTATAATTAACAAACCATTTGCTATCTGGTATTGGTAAATCTACCTTACGTTTGGTTTTTCTTCGAAAAGTTAGAATGAGCAGAGGCAACTGATCTGGCTAAGAATATGTTACTGGTCCAGACGACCCTAGTAAGATATTTATAAAATATAGTAATAGTTTAGTTGAAAAGAATAGAAAGTTCCAGGCTCACATGAATGACTTATTGTATTTTTGGTTCTTGTAAAGAAATCCTCTGAATGACCAGCGCCACAAGAGAGATAAGCCCCGGTGATGCACGACAAATCAGAACATTTTTTGAGCCTTTTTTCCCTAAGTAATACATTCTTAAGTATTAGTGTTGGGTCCATGAGTTAAATAATGCTCAACTTACGGAAAGCTTAATATGTGAACTGAAGTTTCACGCAGCGCGCCTGTGAAATATTTAAAAGACATCAAGTTTTCAAAATTATTCATTGTTTTTATTTATTTTTACGTAATATACATACTCGTATAAGTATAAACCAATTTTAAGTAAGACCTCGCAAGTGTGGTGTGATATAACATTTTTCTGCTTTGGCTAGTCTTGTAAGCCATATAAATGTGAAGCGTTATTACGATGCTGAAAATCTAAAATTTCAACCAATTTAATACAAATATGAACTTCTACATTTAAACATAGTAAGCTTGTATAAGTATGTATATCCTTATACGTATAAACTTAGAATTATGGATAAAAAAAGAAGAAAGGCATTAATTTATCTATATGATTTCATAGTTATTCTGATTGAAATTGAAGTAGATAAACTTTTTGCTTGAAAATCTAGAATCATAGTTATAACAGAAAAAAATATATAATTTAAAATTGAATGATTACTACTACTTAAGAAGCAAATATATCTCAGGTCTTTAAACTTAATGGTTTTTAGGTGCTGTGTAGACTGATAAAATGTCAAAAAACTTTCATCTGTTGTATAATACAATTTACAGATGCGGTAGTTCTTACATTTTCTACCAACCATCAGTACATAAATTTCACTCTCATCTCACAAAACTAGAATACCTAAGTAGAATTTACGGTTTGCACGTGAATAGTCACCAGGAAAATTTATAGTGAAAGTTTATATAAATGACATGAGTTATTGTACCTGAAGTTAGAACATTCAAATATTTGGCGATAAAATATACTATAGTTGAGTACAATGCAATCACATCAACTGACATGGCGAGTTTTGAACCCGCTATCAGCTCCATACCGATGCCTTTACCTCAGCCACCGTATCGTAATAAAATGAATTTTCGTTAAAAATTAGTCAAGCCTCTTAGAAGAATCGGCGATATCTGACAAAAAATATGCCACTTCTAACTAAATATCCATAACTCATGCAGTTATTAAATATATCTTGTAAATAAAATAATAAATAAATAAAAAATAAATATCTTCACGCAATTCCCAATAAATAGACAAAGGTCTAGTCTAGACAATTAAGTCCCTGCGACCCACCTTCCACCGAAGATATTTTTGGGACAACGTGACAGGTGGTGAGCGCATCGGCGTCTTTATGTCCAAGCCAACTATATAACTCATACATAAGTTTTTGAAAAACCCATTAGTACGAGCCTGCTACCTGAGGATCGAACTCAGATCTCTTGACTCAAAATTCCGACCACCCAACCACTCGGCTATCGTGACTTCGTGACATTTTGTAATATGTCATTAACTTAAAAACTAAACCTCAGTATGGCTCATATATTTTAAAAATTACTAAAAATGCACCAATTTAGCATATTTTATACAAATTATTAATACGTGGTTACCTGAAAGTGCTCACAAGAACAATACCAACATCATGACTCTAGTACAAACATGTATATTTATCACACAAATGTTTGCTCCTTACGGGATTCTTATTCGAATATAACTGTTTTACCTCTATTAATAATGGAATGACGGATACCTAAGCGTGGCCGAGTTCAGCTATTTTATATATGTATTTATATTAGATCTATTTCTATATTTTTCTCGGTGGTCTTTTTCCTGTGGGATATGCTTACCTAGTACTAAGACAGTAGACAGTTTTTATTCTTTTTGCACTATTTACCATTTTGTGGCACTAATCTATATTACTATATGCTTAATATTTCAGATTATTTAATGTTATAAATGCAAATAGGCATTGTATGATTCTCTTCTAGTGCCCCGTAGCTCGCTATTTCTCCTGTAAAATGCCAAATTTAATAAGTAAAACATGGTTTAAACGATATGTGGTAATAACAAGTTTTAGCTTACGCTTAAACGTTAAAAACTTTTTACAAAATACATATTTTTTGTGTGTGTTGTGATTTACAAATTTAATTGTATTGTTTTCATCACATTATTATAACTTTTGTAATCGTATCAATATCTACTATTAATCGATCAACTCTTGAAACTCCTTTTAAACTTTATTTAAAATTAATAATTTATTATATATTCTGCGTCTTAATAATTTATTATAGGAAAACGCCCTCTTGAATACGATTTTCATAATCGCTAAGCTCCACTGCACAAGTGAAGACGTGGTAGCCTAGTGCTCAGGATGCTTGCTATACATGTGAGCGACCCAAAATTGTAAATAATAATTTTATTAGGGAATTTACCACATAAAATTGTTTTATTTATTTAATTTATTTATTTATTAATTTATGTACACACAAAAATAAAAAAGAAGAAATGTAATAAAAGGAAAACGTTTGTACAAAGGCACTGCTTATTTCTTAAGAAATTTCTTCCAGCAGACCTGTGACTGGAATGTGGGTAAAAGTAAAGGTAGATTTCGCGTGTACAACTACATATACACAAACATACACATACACCATATTCATACATATATAAACATACATATATAATATATACAAATAAAATGCATACAAATACCTACAGACAAAAATAATAATAAGATAAATACATATGCATATAAAATACAATAATAAGTTAGAGTATCAATGACATATAATGTTCTTTAACTCTTCTCTTGAATAGAGAAATGGTTTTGCAATCGCGAATATTTTGCGGAAGAGCAGTCCACAATTTTACTGCATGAACAGAAAAGGAGGATGAATATGACGCGCTCTTATGAGGAGGAAATTTAAGAAGGGTTTGTAGATGGGTTCTGCAGGGGACATGGGATGGACGAGCAAAGGAGAATCGCTCGCGAAGGTAGGATGGGGATGATGAGAGGCGCAAAATATTAAACAGTAGACATAAAATCCTAGTGTTCCTACGAAAACGAATTGGGAGCCACTTGAGATCTTTGCGAAGATGTGAAACATGGTCATACTTGCGTATTCCGAAAATAAAACGAATGCAAAGATTTTGCAGGCGCTCAAGCTTATTCAGAAGCTCCTCTGTAGCATCCAAGCAGCAGGCATCAGCGTAATCTATGATAGGCTGGATTAAAGTCTGGGCTAGGAAGATCTTAGTTCTTAAGGGCAAAAGACCTTGAAGGCACCTTAGCGAATGAAAAGAAAAGTGAACTTTGCGACTTACTTCATTAACATGAGCATTCCACGTCAGGTTAGAGTCGATAATTACCCCAAGATCCTTCACCGTATCAGTATAGGGTATAACAGTGATGTCTAATTTTACTGGTGATATTGAAGTGAAATCCAACAAATTACGCCCATGTCTGTTTCCTATGATTATAGCCTGCGATTTTCTGGCATTGATTTCAAGCCCGAAAGATTTAGACCAATTGAGTATCTGATTAATGTCTTTATTCATTAACGAGACTGCAAGATCAGTTTGTGCAGGGGGAAAATGATGATAAAGCTGCAAGTTGTCTGCGTAAAGATGGAAGTTGGAAGAAATGACAGAAGTAACCGAGTTAATAAAAACTGAAAACAGAAGAGGAGAAAGAACGCCACCCTGAGGCACGCCAGCAACTAGTTTACAAGAATCAGAGAAAGAATCGTCAATGCGAACACGCTGCGAGCGACCCCGAAGATAAAAATCAAACCACTTTATAGCAGTAGAAGAAATGTTAATAGATTTAAGAATTGCCATGAGAATATCAAAATCAACTGTAGAGAATGCGTTGCTGAAGTCGAGCAACACCAGCAAAGTAAGTTTTTATTTTCCATTGCCCATCTTATGTCGTCAGTGATTTTATTAAAGCTGTGACGGTGCTGTGACCGGGCCGAAAACCGGATTGAAAAGGATTTAGTAGTAAGTTAGATAATAGAAAAGAGGATAACTGGGTGTGGACTACATGCTCAAGAGCTTTGGCAAGAAAGGTAAGATCGAAATAGGTCGAAAATGGGAAAGCATGGATGGGAAGTTTTTAGGAAGAGGAATAATGTATGCTTGTTTCCAGATTGATGGGAATGAGCAGGATGACAACGAATAGTTAAACCAGTGAGTAAGAATCGGAAGAAAAGATGGTAATAATAAAACTATTATTTTTGAGCACATGTTATCTGAACCAATCGAGGATGAGGAAATAGCAAGTATGGATTTTTTAACTTCTTCCTCAGATACTGAGGTGAAACTGAAGGTAGAGAAGGATGGTCTCGGCATGTCCGATAATGCAAGCAACGTACGAGATTTGATGCAAGGATCAACGGTCGAAGGAGATTTAGAGAAATAGTCGTTTACATCAAAATCACGACATACTGCATTAGAAGACTGGCCGACACCAACAGATCTTAAAAATCTCCACACATCGGTAGGACTCCGATTTATAAGGGAATCGTGGAAATGGCGTCGCTTTGCATCTCTACACAGACGATTGCAGCGGTTTCGCAGTACTTTATACGACGATAAATTAGTAACAGAAGGGCATCGCTTGTACCTTCGCTTCGCTTTATCGCGGCGACTCATAAGATTTTTATTTCAGCAGTTAACCATGGAGCAGGATTTCGTCTAATCTTTACCCTTCTGATTGGGGCATGCTTGACATATAGCTGTAATATAGTCGATGTTAATTCACATATCTTTTCATCTATATTGCCGTTGCTATTTAATACGCGAGGCCAGTCCACGGAATTGGCATCGCGCTGAAGCGCCTCAAGTCTAAGTCCTTGTAACTTTGAAGAAGAAGATATTGCGATTTGCGTTTAGGGCTACTAATGCGATAACAGAGATATATTAAGTTATGATAGGAGAACGATGCCGATAGTTGGCCATGAGATATAATACTAGAAGGATATAATAATAGAGAAGGTGTGCAATCAGGAAAATGATGGGTAGCAGAAAGAGGCAGAATCTGAAGATTAAAAGAACTCAAGAGGGATGTGAGCCTAGACGAACGGAAGTCATTTTAAGCAAACACGTATTAAAGTCACCCATCAAAATCACGTGATCATAAATCAGGAAAAGGTCACTGAAAACATTATCAAGATGATCAAAATAGTTTATGGTCAAGTTGGGGCTATAGAATACCGCCAGTAAAATTTTGTGTTATTTAAAGTCTCTTCAAGAAATAGATATTCTGCAGATCCCGAATACTCAGAAGGAGACGCGCTAACCACTTTAAATGGAATATCAGTACGTAAGTAGATCGCAACGCCGCCACAACCTTTCCGATTCGGTCGTTACGGATTAGTACAAATCCTGGTAACGCATATAGAGAGGAAGGAGAGAGGTTTGAGAAAAGACTCAGAAATAAGAATCGATGTGATCGCTGTTAATGGATGCTAGAAGATCAGAGTAATGACGTGGAACACTTTGGACGTTTATGTGTGCAACATTAAAGCTATAAGGATGTTCAGTAGACAAGGAAGATAACTGTTCAAGATAACTGTAAACGGTTCAGAAGAGTCGCTATCGGCACTGATAAAACTATTATCTGCGGACGAACATGAGAAAAATTATCGTCAATATCAGCTGGATTATTCATAATGACAATAGCTATGTAATAATATCGAAAAGAAATGTATGTAGGTACTATGGTAGAAAATATAAAAATAAATGTATCAATACAATGGGTTTAAACTAATAACTTAACTAAACTTAATATCTAGTAATGACTTAATACAATAACCTTATATAATAACTCAATATATAGTACAAAAGAAAATATATCCCACCCACCGCTCACTGGTAAAATGGAAAAAATTATGCTGAGGTACAAAGCTTGTCTATATATAGCTTGTCTATATATAGGAAAAGGAAATAAACTAATTCATGCTATTGTAACATGACACATTTCGAAATTAAACAATAACAACCTTAAGTACTAAAAGAACAGCAGGTAAACAGTAAGTAATATCTATTAAAAAAAAATGTTACAATACTAAAAGAAAAAAAAAAGACGAAAATACTCACAAGCGCAGTAGCAACGCGTAACATACAATTAAACAAATTAGACTAAAACACTATTATAAAGCTACATAATACATACATTAACATAAGAAGTTGTGAGATACTGTATCAAATAATCAATAATGTTATAAAGGAAAAGGATGCATACTCACAAGGCCTTTGCCTATCATTACAAAAGAAAAGTAATTGTGAACTTAAACACTATTGGCTGAGACACATGTGTCATCTGTGTCATGTTCAGAATGTCACATCAATTAGAGTGCATGTCAAAACAAAGATACAGCAAGAAATTCCATAAGTTTACTAGCGTACTACCTACTGAGTGAGAAAAGAAAAAAAAAGAGATGTAAGATATTACCATTCCTATAGTATAGTACCACTAAATTAGGAATTTTACGTTTATAAAGTACAATAAATGCGGTGATGAAATTACAAAGAATAACAAATAACTCCTATACTATAAATTTTAATTGTGTTTGCAGCCCTTTTCAAAACATTAGTAGTTTTGCCGTAGTTGTTTTAGGTGAAGGCATGTTGTCACAGCTCTGACTAGGGAACTGAGACATTAGTGACTGGAGTTCTCCCATGGATTCGATTTTCCGTCTGGATTTATCAGGAAGGGATATGGAAATTTTACCTTCCGTTGTCCAACATTGTTTGATACCAAAATGATTGCGGGCTGTAATAAAAACACGATGTCTAGTCTTGGTAAGGAATTCCGAAACCGTCAAGCCAGTGCCTTTCAAAGAGGTTTTGTTATCCCACACAAGGTGACGGTGCTCCATGTGAAGGAATCTGACTAGAACAGGCCGAATCTTATTCCCAGACGAACCTAAACGGTGACAAACATGTAAATGTTCTACTGATATATCAGACAACTGTAATTTGTTGGTTAGTATTTCATGCACCACATCATGTACTTTCTCGTTTTGTTTTCAGGAATCCCATGGAAAAGTAGCACCTTTCTTCTCATGGCTGTTTCATGCCTGTCTAGCCCAAGGAGAGAAGCTCAATTTGAGTTTTCGTGGTAGACAGGGTTTGCCACACAAATGATTTAAATTCCGAGAACTCACGGGACAGTGTTGTGATGTCAGGTTGTATAGAGCTTGTACCAGCAGAAACCTTTTGCAGCTTCTCTTCATACTCATGCATACAGTACCAAACAACTTTTCGAGTTTTTCCAAGTTGTTTATAAGTTGAGTATCCATAGTGAGTTTGAGGAAATATTGTTGATTGCAGACAGGAGAAATTAATGTTCAGTGGGTGCGAGTGGGTTATAGAACCAAATTAATGCATATATTTATTTAAATTAAACTTAATTATTAATTTAAATTATAAAATAACAGAGAGCGTACTTTTTGCGTGTTCACGTTACGTCTACCCACACAGGAAAAAGTTATTTAATTTTTTTTCTATCCATTGTTACTTTTGGGTATTCTACTAGATGTGGTGGACACTAAAAATATATTGATTCATTACCGCCGAATTTTAAATTAGAAATATATAATTTTATATTAATAATATTATTATTTTATATAATTAAAAATTTGATTTTTTTAAGACTTGTGACGTCTACCAACACAATACAATACAACAAAGAACAGTATCTTGTCCTTTAAACTAAAGCATTAAAGTAAAGATTTAAATTTATTTACTTTCGCTATCTTATTCAGGCAAGCCTTACCTTAACCGTTTAATTTTCCTTACTCAGTTAAAACTTAGGATTTAGTTTTTGTTAGTTATTTATTCTCAAATCTGTAAAATAAAAATTACTCTAAAATTCATTATTAATACAAAATTGTTTTAAAATTGTATTTCTTCCTGAGCAAAAATAAAATTGGAAGAAGTTAATTAACGTTAGTAGGACACTTAGTTAGTTCTTAATGATCTGGAAAGCCCTTTTAAAAACAACCGACGGTAATTAAAGAAATTTTTCGTAACCATAATTACAAAACATATTTTCATGTAAATCACTTTGATTACTTTTAAACAAAAAAACAAAAGCTTGATTTCAAGCGTTGGGTCTTTTAGAAATATAAATACTTTTCTAATTTCCAATTCAATCGCCCTTGCCCTAAGTTAAAATAAAAAAACAAATAAAAAATCCTACCATCGAGTCGTAATTTCGATTACTCTTTGCTGGGCAAAGGAGCATTTAACTCAAGTGAATATAAGTGCGTAGGAATCTACTGAATCATTATATTACTTCTTGCTTAATTTTTTGTCTTTTTATCGTATGTTTAAGTATCAGTGTAGTTTAAGTATTAGTATCATATTATCATTACATTAAGTATTAGTATCATATTATCATTACATTAAGTATTAGTATCATATTATCATTACATTAAGTATTAGTATCATATTATCATTACATTAAGTATTAGTATCATATTATCATTACATTAAGTATTAGTATCATATTATCATTACATTAAGTATTAGTATCATATTATCATTACATTAAGTATTAGTATCATATTATCATTACATTAAGTATTAGTATCATATTATCATTACATTAAGTATTAGTATCATATTATCATTACATTAAGTATTAGTATCATATTATCATTACATTAAGTATTAGTATCATATTGTCATTACATTAAGTATTAGTATCATATTGTCATTACATTAAGTATTAGTATCATATTGTCATTACATTAAGTATTAGTATCATATTGTCATTACATTAAGTATTAGTATCATATTGTCATTACATTAAGTATTAGTATCATATTGTCATTACATTAAGTATTAGTATCATATTGTCATTACATTAAGTATTAGTATCATATTGTCATTACATTAAGTATTAGTATCATATTGTCATTACATTAAGTATTAGTATCATATTGTCATTACATTAAGTATTAGTATCATATTGTCATTACATTAAGTATTAGTATCATATTGTCATTACATTAAGTATTAGTATCATATTGTCATTACATTAAGTATTAGTATCATATTGTCATTACATTAAGTATTAGTATCATATTGTCATTACATTAAGTATTAGTATCATATTGTCATTACATTAAGTATTAGTATCATATTGTCATTACATTAAGTATTAGTATCATATTGTCATTACATTAAGTATTAGTATCATATTGTCATTACATTAAGTATTAGTATCATATTGTCATTACATTAAGTATTAGTATCATATTGTCATTACATTAAGTATTAGTATCATATTGTCATTACATTAAGTATTAGTATCATATTGTCATTACATTAAGTATTAGTATCATATTGTCATTACATTAAGTATTAGTATCATATTGTCATTACATTAAGTATTAGTATCATATTGTCATTACATTAAGTATTAGTATCATATTGTCATTACATTAAGTATTAGTATCATATTGTCATTACATTAAGTATTAGTATCATATTGTCATTACATTAAGTATTAGTATCATATTGTCATTACATTAAGTATTAGTATCATATTGTCATTACATTAAGTATTAGTATCATATTGTCATTACATTAAGTATTAGTATCATATTGTCATTACATTAAGTATTAGTATCATATTGTCATTACATTAAGTATTAGTATCATATTGTCATTACATTAAGTATTAGTATCATATTGTCATTACATTAAGTATTAGTATCATATTGTCATTACATTAAGTATTAGTATCATATTGTCATTACATTAAGTATTAGTATCATATTGTCATTACATTAAGTATTAGTATCATTAAACATTGTCTAGCATTATAGATATGGAAAATTCAATCTTGATTGGGTCGTATTGGTTGAATGGTCTGATTATTTTGCTGATCTTAGTTTCGGTAGCCGTGTGGAAGGGTTTTTGAAATTACGTAATATGATTTATATCCTTGACTTGAGCATTAACATGTCTCATTGATGCACCTACATTGGATTATGAAATAATATATTTGTTAATGATAATAAATACATACATAGGTAGGGGCAACGTCACATATATTGCTCTGATATAAAATTAAGTATCTTAAGCACTTGTATTATAGAATTTAACAAAGGTACAATAAACTTGATCGTATATAAGACCCGATAAAATGTAGAAAAGTGTTTTTTTTACATTGACCCGATCTGAGCTACCTCAGAGCAGGTGAAACCAAGAAAACCGGAGCGTACGCCACTCGTCCACGAAAGTCGTCACGGATTTTAACCACTAATTTACCCGTTCGTTGATTTGAATTACAAATATGTTTAAAATAAAACGATTTTCGGATTTTATTGCGTTATTAATTAGTTTTTACAATCTATTTTTATTTCCCAACGTTTCGGATGCTTTACAGCATCCGTGGTCACGGCGGGACCACGCATGCTGTAAAGCAAATACGTTTGCTTAAAACCCTGTTTACTATTTAACGTTGATGTAGTCCTGTAACAATTAGTCTCAACGTTTTCAGAATATTTCAATTTCAGCTAAAGAACAGCCAGTCATTATCTGAGTGGACTGGCGCCTGACAGATAACGGTGGCGCAGTCATTCATGCATTTAATCTAACTGAACGACATTGCACGTTGTCTGTTTTGTATACACGAATAGCATGCATTCTTTAACTGAATAATTTAATAGTTCGGTTTCGTAGAAAATTGGAATACGTATCATTTACTTTATTTTTAGTTTACTTTATTTTATTTTACATGTAACATTTTTTTAAAAGTAATATTTTTTTTATTTCATATAAAATTTTATTTAACTGCCTGAATCTTTGAGACAACCCTGCAGTAAACTTACATTTAAAAATAATGTTAATAAAGCT
Organism: Sericinus montela; assembly: GCA_029286605.1. Taxonomy (NCBI): domain Eukaryota; kingdom Metazoa; phylum Arthropoda; class Insecta; order Lepidoptera; family Papilionidae; genus Sericinus; species Sericinus montela. Next base: position 7,877,015 of record JAGSMR010000051.1, read on the forward strand.
CACTTTTAAGTAATTAAGGAGTTGTCATTATCATTATAGTTATCTTGACCTAATATTCTATTTTCACTATTCATATTTATTTAATCCAAGTATGTATTTATGTATATATATTTTTATGTATATGTGTATATTTATGTGTGTATGTATGTGCGTGTATTTCATTTCACGCACATATATCATAAAAAAGATGTCTGATTAAATTTTATCGAAACATCAACATTTGTAACCACAAACGCAGAACTTTGACTTAGTAGCTGTAAGTTCTGCGTTTGTGAACCTAAATATTCTATATAATGTACTGACATCGCAAACAATATAATCTATCATGAAACTTTAATTAAATCCTTTGTGCGTGTAAATAGGCTTAATGTTATTATTAAGCCTATTTACACGTAGGTACATAATGTAATACACATATGTAAGTAATATACTTGTGTAGTATTGTTACATATGTGTAACAATATTACACAAATATCAATACGTAACGGAATCCGGAACTAACGGAATCCGAACACCGACAAAAAGTAATATGAGATCCGATAAAATATTAATTTTGTATAATATTTTTTTCCAGTCACGATAGCCGGGTAGTTGGGTGATCGAAATTCGAGTCTTGAGACCCAAGTTCGATCCCTAGGTGGCAGGCTTTTACCAATGAGTTTTACAAAAACTTATTTAAGATTTATATTGTTGACTTGGATATAAAAATGGCGACGGGCTCACCACCTGACCCTTTCTCCCAAAAAATGTCTTCGGTTGAAGGTGGGTTGAATGGACTTCCCTGTCGAGATCTCTGTCTATCCCAGTATTGGAAATGGCGTGCAGATATCTGTTTTTATTATTATTTAAATGTTATTTAAAGTAAACTGTTGGTGGATCCCGTCAGCCAACGGTTGCCATTTCCTTATTCTTACCTCGCTTTACAAAAAGGCATGTGTAAATAGAAGTATGCCTTTTAAGTTAGTTGGCGTAATGAATTATGAAAAACTGCTATGAAAGAAAATAATTTATATGGATAACTTAAAAATGTTTTCACTTATTTTGAAAAATACAACTTTTAAACTTTTTGTAATTATTATCAAAAATTTCGGAGCTTTTTCTATATTCAAAGTGATGTTATCTCACAAAATTAAGATGTAAATAACTAGTAAACTATTATATACAGTTTATTTTCAAATAGCAAACAGAGTAAAAGAATTTTAAAAAATATTATGCTGGATTAACAGGAAAACTGGAAGTTCGGAATGTCGTTCACAGCTATTCCTGATTTTACAATGAAGGAAACTTATAACAATCCCATTGGTAGTGTGGCTACAATAGAATTTTCTCGCGCTTTTTTTGAATTATAATGTTATAACTTTCATGACTGCCTGAATAAATAGAATAATATAATTTATTAAGTATTTTCAAATTTCAAATCTTGCTATAGAAGATTTTTCTTCAAAAATTCAATGTTATTTGTTAAGTACAAAGCAGAAACTGTTATTTCTTCATTATAATAAAGGTATGCTGCGTATTTGTACAATTGTTTTTCATTAACACAAACTAATTTATTTACAAATTAGTTTTCGTGTTAATATAGCATCATTTTGAATTTGAAAAACGTTTAAAATAATAAAAATAGGCTAATATACATACTTGTATCATACAAATATGAATTAAAATCATACTAATACGTTATTCTCAATGTATTCTTGAACAACCACTCACATAATTCAGCCCCGATGAAGGATTCCCTGTGTCTCTGGGGACTAAGTAGTGATGAGATAGAAATAAACATAGAAAGAAAAGAAAGAAAAGAAAACTTTATTTGTTGCGCCATAACAATCAATAAAATATAAATACATGATATTTAAAAATTAAATGAAACAACAAAAAGGTCAACGCTCAGCATAGGTTACGGGTATCCCCACAACACTGATTTTCAGCGCAGCCTATGGTCCATCTTGGGCTGGTAGTACTTATAACTACAGACACACAATTTGACACATATGACTATTTTAAAATATTAACAAATTTCTAAACAATAACGCATACCAAATGAAAATAATAATAAAAACAAAGGAAAACTGCAAGAAATTGATAAAGTATCAGTAACATTTAATGGTATGTATACACCACCTACGGATATAAACAGCACATACCTATATATAAAATTTTACACATATGTTTTATTGCTAAAACGAGTTACTGGAACATTCAGAACAAATATAAGAAACTAATAAACATTGAACTGTATTAAAAAAAAAAAACTCTCATTAATAAACTTAATATTGTTTTTGTAACTTTAAAAGCCACAATTTGTATTTTTTCTTAAATAAAGTTACCGTATCAAGATTTCTCAACGGGGGCGGTAGGTTGTTCCAGCATTTCGTCGCATTGTATTTAAAACTGCCTCGGAAAGCAGCCGAACAGTAGGAAGGAAAAGCCAACTTAAATGCACAAGCCCTTGTTACATACCTATCATTATTTTCACTTATCCAGTGTAACTTTTCATAAAGATAGGGAGGCATTTTATATTTCATCACACCAAACAACAGTGTTGCAAAATGAAGGCTTCTCCGATTTTCCATTTTCAAAATATTAGCCTTATTTAGATATGGAGTTACGTGTGAGCGAGCCGGAACGTCATAAGAATACCGGGCACAAGCATTTTATTAATGCTGAATCAACGAACTCACTAGCAAAAAATATTTTTTACTAATTGAGTTATGTTTTTAAAAATATTTTTTTTAAATTTTAGTTTGTCGAGTGTGTAACACATGCTGTGTTCAGTGGAAAATGAAAAGCAAAACAAATCGTAAAGATCTAATATCTGAAGCGTCACGATAGCCGAGTGGTAGTGGCTAGATAGACAGAGGTCTAGTCTAGACAATTATGTCCTTCGACCCACCTTCCACCGAAGATATTTTCGGGAGCAAAAAATATTTTTTACTAATTGAGTTATGTTTTTAAAATATTTTTAAAAATTTTAGTTTGTCAGTGTGTGACACATGCTGTGTTCAGTGGAAAATGAAAAGCAAAACAAATCGTAAAGATCTAATATCTGAAGCGTCACGATAGCCGAGTGGTAGTGGCTAGATAGACAGAGGTCTAGTCTAGACAATTATGTCCCTTCGACCCACCTTCCACCGAAGATATTTTCGGTACAACGTGACAGGTGGTGAGCCTGTCGCCGTCTTTATGTCCAAGTCAACGATATAATTCTTACATAAGCTTTTGAAAAACCCGTTGGTACGAGCCTGCCATCTGGGGATCGAAGTCGGATCTCTTGACGCGAAATTCCGACCTCCCAATTACTCGGCTATCGGAACTATTACTTTTATTATACTATTACTATTAGATATATTATATGACTATTAGACACTCGTATGTTATTTATAAATAAATATAAATACATGATATTTAAAAATTAAATGAAACAACAATAAGGTCAACGCTCAGCATACGTTACGGGTATCCCCGCAACACTGATTTTCAGCGCAGCATATGGTCCATCTTGGGCTGGTAGTAGTTATAACTACAAGAACTTAAAAAAAAAATACACACACAATTTGACACCTATGACTATTTTAAAATATTAACAAATTTCTAAACCATAACGCATACCAAATGAAAATAATAATAATAGTAATAATAAAAAAAAAAAACTCTCATTAATAAACTTAATATTGTTTTTGTAACTTTAAAAGCCACAATTTGTATTTTTTCTTAAATAAAGTTACCGTATCAAGATTTCTCAACTTTTTTACTAATTGAGTTATGTTTTTAAAAATATTTTTTTAAAAATTTTAGTTTGTCGAGTGTGTGACACATGCTGTGTTCAGTGGAAAATGAAAAGCAAAACAAATCGTAAAGATCTAATATCTGAAGCGTCACGATAGCCGAGTGGTAGTGGCTAGATAGACAGAGGTCTAGTCTAGACAATTATGTCCCTTCGACCCACCTTCCACCGAAGATATTTTCGGGACAACGTGACAGATGGTGAGCCCGTCGCCGTCTTTATGTCCAAGTCAACGATATAATTCTTACATAAGCTTTTGAAAAACCCGTTGGTACGAGCCTGCCATCTGGGGATCGAAGTCGGATCTCTTGACGCGAAATTCCGACCTCCCAATTACTCGGCTATCGGAACTATTACTTTTATTATACTATTACTATTAGATATATTATATGACTATTAGACACTCGTATGTTATTTATAAATAAAATATATTATAAAAATTGTATTGTGTCATAAAAGTAAAAGTGTATACATTGAGTGTAATTTAAAGTGTTTTCACTGTGTCCTTAGTCTGTAAATTGTAATAATGTTTTGTTTTCAGAGTAACCGAACATAATACAAACGATGTAATGACATTCTCGCAGATTAGATAAAAGTTACTCTCTAGTATTTGGATACATACATACATACATACAAGCGGCCTGTTAAAGTTCACTGCAGGACATAGGTCTCTCCCATTGGGAGGATTTGCCATAATCGCCACGCTTGGCAAGCGGGTTGGCAATCGCAGTACTAGACCACTCGCACCTCAGACGCTGCTGCCCATATTCGGTCTGATAATTTTGGTCTGATATTATTAGAGATGGTTAACCCGCCACTAATCGGTTGGCATAA
>JAGSMR010000504.1:0-20000 GCA_029286605.1 Sericinus montela
ATTTTTTAACAGTGGTAGGGCCACGCATCAGATTTTGTTGTTGTTACCGGAGGCCCACATAACCCCCTCCCCCAATTCTGGGGGGGGGGGCACTCTAAGGCCCGGAACGCATCCGCTATGCCTATGGTATGGCGGGTGTTCATGGGCAGCGGTAATCACTTATCATCACGTGAGCCACCTGCTCGTTTGCCTCTTTTCTATAAAAAAAAAAAACTTTTCCGTATGAAACGAAGAAAACAAAATTCGAAATTCAAAGACGCATACGTTCATGTAAATAAAAAAATAAAAGCATACACTGTGTTGTTCTGAAAACTTGTGCTGAAAGATATGTGGTCTTTCTACGTGACCCGACGGCGAGAAAGCTGCTGAAAATAGAATAGAATTGAAATAGAATAGAATAGAAAGAAAGGGCTGACGTTTCTGAGCCGGTACAAAAAACAGGACAAGCGGCAACACGAGTGATTGAATTAAGTTGATTTATTTGTATGAGGGGAAGTGTAAGTGGATTTCTGAACAAAGTCGACTGCAACTTGTACAGAGCATTTCATTATGTCAGGAATCCTTTTCTGCTTATGTTATAAATGTGGTAGTATTAATCACTCTTAAACAGCTGTAAGTATTTTAATAAATTTAGACCGACATTCAAATTAAATAAGGAAAACATCACTTCCTCTCACGTTGTCCACAATAACCTCAAGTTGGGCGTGAGAGATCTAAGTTGCCTAGACCTCTGACCACCCCAGTTCTTTGCAAATATGGATTGGTTTGATGAAGTTCTTTAGATGTTTGTATGTTACCCAATCACACTTGGATTAACATATAGGATACTCTATCTTAATTGTTATGCATCGGACATTTAGGACTTAATTTTTTTCAAGGATTCTAATTTATGGTTTTCAATGAGCGTCCAGAGAGGGACATAGGCTACTTATTATCATTGGAACTTAATCTCCTGCGCAAATTTTTAAGATATTACGCTGCTGAAGTTGAGGGTAGATACTACTATTATACATTAAGAGTTGTTAGATTATATTAACAGTAACACGAAGTTGTAAACCGCAATAGAATTATTTGCGTCCGTTATCCTCGTCGTCTTAGATTGAAGACAAAACTTCGTAAAGAATCTGCACGTGACGTTTAAATTTGTAGTACATTGTTACTGCCGGGAAGTCGAAAGTAGAGACTAATAGGAAGCTAATGTACTCGATGTCTGCAGTTGACAGTGACATCGAGATGGGGATGATAAAGTTTTCAATTACAAAGCATCGAAAAATAGATCATGTTCTTAAATTATATCGGATATTAACGGTAACCCTGAAGAACGACACTCGACTGACCCTGGCGAGACCTTACCCTGCCGACGCTAAAGATTTCGGATTCGAATACCGCTAGGAGCAAACATTTGTGTGTAAATATAAATATTTGTGGTCAAGCAATGGATTTTTATATGTATAAATGAATATTTGTCTAACTAAAAGTATGTACGTATATACAATCGGAATGGTGCAATATAATTGTGTAATAAAATCCTTTTTTTTAGAATTACTTTTTTGCTTATTTACTCAAGTGCCTGTATCGCGAAACAAATAGGCCTCTCCCAAGTTTTAAGTGGTGCTATAATTGCCACGCTTGGCTAGCGGATAGCGAATTACAGAGACTATTCGCGTTATGCGCCGCTGCTATATTTAAAGATATTGTTTTGCACATATTAAATAGATAGTCATTGCCGTTAACGGCTTTTCCAATAATCTTAACATCGTTGATTTGTATTTTGTTAATGGGATTTGTGAATCCAAAATGCATTTAATTTATATTTTTTTTCGACTATCATCCATGGGTTCTTAGGTAAAAAGTGATAAACTTAATTGATTCATGATTAATAGTTAATTAAAAATATTAATTAAATTATTCATAACGGGTCATAGATATCATGAATATCAAAATTTATTGAAATAAAAATATTTATTACAAGTAAACAAACTCATTTTCGAAGCAATTACCAAATAGAAAAGTCATCAATCATTACGCGAAATCAATAAAGAGTGCTGGAATTGTCTCAATTGATTTAACACTCGACTACACGAAAACTAATTTGGATCGGTCTTGTCATTCGTAATGAAAAAGTTATTACGTTTTGATTAAGTACAATTCTCTGGTGAAATTAAATTTGTGACGGTCGTTTCCAATCGAAATATCAAAAGGAATAAACTTCATGAACAGATGAAGATAAATATCTTCTATAAGAAAACTGTGACACGCGGTTTCTGGAATATAAGATATTTCAACATCAAAATACAGGGGGAGCAAAGATAACGGAATTTGAAACAAGAGACTCTTGGAAAAACGATTGATCTACTTGAGAAAAGCTCGTGCCTTGGAGAATTATATCGTTGTCTCGGACAAAATAGCGCCGGGATCACCACCGGTCAATTTATCTCAAATAACCTCCATAGAAATATAAATCTCAAAGTCAATTTTCTAGACCTCTGCATATAAGTCCCCAAACCCATGAACATTTGCCACACCTGTAGAGGATGAGAAGATGGTTATGGACTGTTTAAATCTTCGCGAGCTGTTTCAGAATTAAGAAGAAAGAATCATATATTATGTTTATAAATTTTAAAAAAGTACATATAAAAAAATTAAAAATGTAACGTAATAAGTAAAAAAATAACGATGCCTACAGAGAATCTTTCGCCTGTTTCTTCTCCGTCCGACATCACAGTGATAGATTCACGGTGAACATCATAACGGCCTGTAAAAGTCAATTGCAGGGCAAACGTCTTCCTCGAAAAAGAGGGTTTACCATGATCCTCATGAAAGCGCGTTGGCGATCGCAGTACTAGAATCCTTGCATGTGAATTTTGATTTAATACATTTCAGAAAAGTCACGATAGCCGAGTAGTTGGGCGGTCGGAATTTCGAGTCGAGAGACTCGAGTTCGATCCCTAGGTAGCGGGCTCGTACCAATGGGTTTTTCAAAAAACAAACTTATGTACGAATTATATCGTTGGCTCGGACATAAAGACGGCGTCAGGCTCACCACCTGTCACGTTGTCCCGAAAATATCTTCGGTGAAAGGTGGGTCAAAGGGACTTAATTGTCTAGATAGACCTCTGTCTACCTCTGTTATCTTTTTTTTATTTTTATTTCAGGCCTCTCTCATAGTAACCTCTTACGACATCCACAAGAAAAAGAAAATTGTAGTGTATTGGACCCATATTTAGCCCACGAGATAGTCGGCGTCCTAGTAATTCATGATAACAATTCAAATTGTCCATAAGCTTAAAAACACTCATTAGTACAGTCCCTCCTTCTGGGGATCAAACTCGGGTCTACTAACTCGAATTCCAATTCACACCACTCAGCAATAGTAACTTATCGATTGTAATTTAATTTTGTTTTAACATTCCATCAATCAGTTAATGACTCTAATGTACTGCTTGTGTTTCTCGTCTAGACAGGTAATTACTCTGATTAATCTTCGATGGCAAATCGTGAAGTTTTTTATTAATATTTTTTAAAAATATGATAAAGTACTTATTTTATTCAAAATGCATCTTGCATGTTGGATGAATGTTACTATTCGAATATATTTTTCACACTATTCAATTTTAATCTAACATCTCTATAATAATGAATTTCGACAAAAAAACGCTTTGTACAGTCACGATAGACGAGTGATTGGGTGATCGGATTTTCGAGTCAATCTCGAGTCAATTCGAAATTCATTTTCGAGTCAAGAGACGAGTTGGATCTCCAAGTCTCGTAACAATGGGTTTTTTCAACACTCATGTACGATTTATATCGTTGGCTTCGACAAAAAGATCTAACAGGTACACCTGTCATGTAGTTCCAAAAAATTCTCTGGACCTGTGTCTACCTCAGTATGGGTTTGACGTGATACTATACGAACTATGTGCCTGAGATTATTAACTATCTTGATTAGGATAATTCGTTGACTTATAAAAACATTAATCTAAAATTCTTAATTTACTATTATAAAAGTATTTGAAACATGTTTCATGCATGGACCACAGGATCACGATCTCGTATAATACCATCTAAAAGTTGAGGCATCTTGTTCTTCTGCGTTTTGTTCGATGTGTGGTAACCTGTGGCCCTGTCCGCTATTTTCTCTCTTTTTCTTGCTTAACTCTCAGACAATTCATCTGTAGCCTTTTTGGTGTTATGATTGTTCATTTGTGGCAAAATCTATGTCTTCATATTAGAAAACTTGGTAGCGGCGGACAATTCAGTAAGCTGGTCAATCTAACTCTATATAGCTGAGTATCATCCTAGATATGAACCCAAAACAACTGGTTCTTACCCATGCGGAAGGGGGTAAACATATTTACTCATTAATTATATAAAAAGGTAATAAATATCACTTATTCCAAGGAAAAACACGAGATTCTACTCAGGAGGATTTCTACGCAGGAGATATTCTCCAAAATTTATCCGCAAACATACTCTGTACCGGGGTAGACAGAGGTCTAATCTAGACAATTAAGTCCCTTCGAGCCACCTTCCACCAAAGATATTTTCGGGACAACGTGACAGGTGGTGAGCCAGTCGCCGTCTTTATGTTCAAGCCAACGATATAATGCGTATAAGTTTTTAAAAACCCTCGGGTACAAGCCTGCCACCTGGGAATCGAAATCGGGTCTCTCGACTCGAAATTCCGACCACCCAACCACTCGGCTATCGAGATTTTTTTATATATCATACTGATATATGAAAATATATTCAGAAGAAAGAAAGAAGAAAGAAAGAAAATTTATTTGTTGCCTCTTTTACCGGAACAAAAAAAAAAACATTATTGAAATCACAGATGTACAAAAAGAAAAAAAAAAAAAAAAAAAAAAAAAAAAAAAAAAAAAAAAAAAAAAAAAAAAAAAAAAAAAAAAAAAAAAAAAAAAAAAAAAAAAAAAAAAAAAAAAAAAAAAAAAAAAAAAAAAAAAAAAAAAAAAAAAAAAAAAAAAAAAAAAAAAAAAAAAAAAAAAAAAAAAAAAAAAAAAAAAAAAAAAAAAAAAAAAAAAAAAAAAAAAAAAAAAAAAAAAAAAAAAAAAAAAAAAAAAAAAAAAAAAAAAAAAAAAAAAAAAAAAAAAAAAAAAAAAAAAAAAAAAAAAAAAAAAAAAAAAAAAAAAAAAAAAAAAAAAAAAAAAAAAAAAAAAAAAAAAAAAAAAAAAAAAAAAAAAAAAAAAAAAAAAAAAAAAAAAAAAAAAAAAAAAAAAAAAAAAAAAAAAAAAAAAAAAAAAAAAAAAAAAAAAAAAAAAAAAAAAAAAAAAAAAAAAAAAAAAAAAAAAAAAAAAAAAAAAAAAAAAAAAAAAAAAAAAAAAAAAAAAAAAAAAAAAAAAAAAAAAAAAAAAAAAAAAAAAAAAAAAAAAAAAAAAAAAAAAAAAAAAAAAAAAAAAAAAAAAAAAAAAAAAAAAAAAAAAAAAAAAAAAAAAAAAAAAAAAAAAAAAAAAAAAAAAAAAAAAAAAAAAAAAAAAAAAAAAAAAAAAAAAAAAAAAAAAAAAAAAAAAAAAAAAAAAAAAAAAAAAAAAAAAAAAAAAAAAAAAAAAAAAAAAAAAAAAAAAAAAAAAAAAAAAAAAAAAAAAAAAAAAAAAAAAAAAAAAAAAAAAAAAAAAAAAAAAAAAAAAAAAAAAAAAAAAAAAAAAAAAAAAAAAAAAAAAAAAAAAAAAAAAAAAAAAAAAAAAAAAAAAAAAAAAAAAAAAAAAAAAAAAAAAAAAAAAAAAAAAAAAAAAAAAAAAAAAAAAAAAAAAAAAAAAAAAAAAAAAAAAAAAAAAAAAAAAAAAAAAAAAAAAAAAAAAAAAAAAAAAAAAAAAAAAAAAAAAAAAAAAAAAACATTATTGAAATCACAGATGTACAAAAAGAAAAAAAAAAAAAAAAAAAAAAAAAAAAAAAAAAAAAAAAAAAAAAAAAAAAAAAAAAAAAAAAAAAAAAAAAAAAAAAAAAAAAAAAAAAAAAAAAAAAAAAAAAAAAAAAAAAAATTCCAGTACAGCAACAAAAGGGTCTGCGCTCAATATAAGTTGCGGGTGGACACAACACTGATTTTCAGCGCAGCCCGTCAAATCATCAAATTTATATATTTTCATATAATAATATAATAATAAAGCATGTGAGTCATGGTGTGGTTTTTGTAATTAATGGTTAATTAGATATGTATTATAGATAACTTTGCAATTATTTAAAGATTGTATAGCGCAATTCATTCTTAACAAAGATCTCAAAACTGTCACTTTAATGTCTACACGAAAAATTACCGTTCTGCCGTCTAGTATCAGCGACAGAATAACCACCCTCTGTCTTCCCAAAATTGTCGTAAAAGGCGAGGAATATGGACATGACCAAAATTAAGCAGACAGGCGACGGGGTAGCTTCGTCTACTCTACTAGGTGTTTGCTACTGGCATCACAAACCCATCGCCTAACGCCAATTCTGTGATCCTCCTTAACGGAAAGACCTACGTAGGTACGTAAGTAATGTATAATGTAATAATCGTAATTTATATAGACATGAAATACTTTCCGGTATTCCATGAATACATTCTTAACTAGACGAAGAAACCTGTGTCGAATAACCGTTATGTCGCATAAAATTGTCAGTGAATATAATATTTTTACGTATCTCATGGCCGCGTATTCGTAATTGCCAAGCAAACATTTGCCAGGTCAAAGTCTAATATCAGATTGTGTTGATCTTTGGCTTTAGTAGATTGATATGTCGCTACGTCAACAATACTTGTAATATTATTGAATGGTTAACATATACAATTTATTTATATTAACATCTTCAAGCTTTAACCCAATACGTAGTAGGCAGCTAGACAATGAAGTCCTTTCGACTCACTTTTTGCAGCTTTTTTGGGACAACGAGACAGGTATCGTTGTCTAAGTGTTCAAGCTTAAATGAATATTCATATCACTTATACTTATGAACACCCATGAAAAGAGTACAAACAGTAACGTACTATTATATGGAACCTTTGATTTAGGTTTTTAAAAAAAATACATTTGATTAAACTGGAATAGAAAATGAACCGGCGCGGATGAGAGTTAGGATTGGAATGAATGGTGTGTGGTATGCATGGGAGCGAGGAAAACAAAGGAAAAGCTGACAGGGCAGAATAAGGTAATGGTAAGCAAAAGGCGAATGATAGAGCGGGGTATAACACCTCCCCCAACAAAAGTAAACTCACGGTTACAAAGTGAGTTTGCTAGAAACAAGGTTTTGGAAGGGAAAGGTAGTATGTAATATATACATATGTAGGTATATATAAATATATTTATGTTAATTAGGTAGCGCGTAAGAGGGGCGGAGTGGTTGGAATAAGAGCTGGAAGGGATATGTTTTCGGGAACCGGTTCATTTAATTTATTTTCACATAAAAATGAACATTTATTAGTAATTTTAACAATAATACATATAACTATGATTATAGTGATTAAGCTAATGGAGAAACCAGTATAATTGAGGACCGTGTCATCAGGAAGCGGATAGTCATCATCCATTTGTAATTGATCTGGTAAATTATATTCAATGAATTTTATGTTGTCAAAATTTACATTTTCAATTTTGGATTGTGAGATGTCGAGTTTTAATTTTGAGAACTTGTTCATATTGCAACAGGTGTCATTGATAATGTTAAAATTTGAGATAACAGGCTTAGTAATAATTTTAATATTTTCTTTTGCTTCTAATTTAATTTGTTTACAAAATGCGACACATGTCGGTTCTAGAGTTAAGATTCCTGTCCCTGTTATGACATTGTCCTTTACATAACTTGAGTTACATTCAACAGTAAGTTTAACTGGATTTGATTGCGTAAATATCCAATTGTTGCCATTTAGCTTGTGCCAAATATTAATATTGCCAAATATGAAATTGGTTTTACAATTACTAGGGAGTACATTAATTACTTTGGTCATTAGATCAGTTTCACAAGTGGGATTCGTTATGACACTAGAAACATCAATAGATTTACAAATAAGAAGCTTATTAATAATTACTTTACATGAAATATCTAAATTATCTAAATAAAAGTACGTTTTACGATCTTCACTTAATCCTATATATGGTTTATATGCACTTATCAAAGCGAAAGAGTTTGGCTTTTTGATATCATGTGGAACTGGTAAGGATACACATCTATATAAATTATAGGTAGCTAGATCAACCATAGGCATTTTAATCACAAAAACTAACTTATCGTTAAAATAGTATGATATAATATCTGACAAGTTGATCAATGAGTGAATGTTGTCTATGTTCAATTCTAACAGGAATTCCTTGTGTTTGGGTAAGTTCTTGATGTTACTCATGATCTCATTAAAGAGTTGTCGTGAAGTAAGAATTGAGGGATGTAAAGTGTTACTTTTTGCGAATAAAATGCTATTTACAATATCTTCCATTTTATATGAGAATGTTAATAAATGAACTTGCAGTACACTAAGTATTTCATTAAGATTATTTCGAAAATACATGGAATTAGTCACTTCCGAAATGTTTTGAACAGCTAGCGATATCTTTTCCATTGCATCATTTAAAAGGAACTGGTTCTTATTTAGCTCTGCTACTGACCGATTAAAATTCGCGATTGCAGATTTAGAAATGAAAATGTTTTGAGCAAGTTTAGTGGCCAACTCTCTGTCTGAATTTTGTAGTTTTCTAATAGCTTGATTATACTTAAGTGCATCATCCTCATTTAGTGTGCCGAATACATGTCTAAAAACAGTTCCTACAGCGGAGAACCAAGCAGATCTTTTAGAATGAGTAGGTAAAAGATGTGAGACAGAATTGTAATCACGAATTATATCTCTAAATAAAACTTCAAGTGGTTGTATCATATTGTTGCACTCATAGTTTTTAATTAATTCGCTTTTTTGACATAGAAAGCGTGTTGTGCCGAAAACAGACTTTATGTTTTCGATATGAGATGTTGCAAATGAAATATCTATTGGAATTATAATGTGCGTATAGTCACTTATTATTTTGCCGTTCAGAGGGTCGAAATAAATACCGGGGCTGTTATCGATGGATTGAATAAATTCCTGTGAAGTGACGAGCAGAAATTGCATTGGCAGTGTAATTCTGAAAAGGGAATATTATTATTTAAACTCTTAGACTAAGTTAACCTAAACAGAGTTAGCTGTAGCTAGTTTAATTTGATCAAAGTGATGCCTTACGTGTCTACGATTGATAAGAAGAGTTGCGGTATTATTATCATGTACTTTTAGAATTTTGTATGGGCCTTTCCACAATGGAGATAGCGCTTTTCTAAGCCGGAGATGGTTCTTTAAGTAAACGAGATCTCCTATCTTGTATCGTACAGGTCTTGTATGGTTATCGTAATAGGATTTTGATTTTTCTTTTGAATTTTGAATGTTTTCAATAGCTTTGTCTCTTGAAAGTTTAAGATGATGACAAAGCATTTTAAATATTCTGGATAAGTAACATTAGGAGGTGAATGATAAACCGAGTCCGGGATAAAGGTTTATGGCCGAATACAAGTTCGTAAGGTGTATAATTTGTTGTGCAGTGAACATTAGTATTATAAGCGAGGATGGCAGTGTAAACGTAGCGGGACCAATTGTCTTGATCTTCATTTACGAAGGATTTAAGGTATTCTTTCAAGGTAGAGTGACTACGTTCAAGTGCACCCTGTGTCTGTGGATGATATGGACTTGACCACAATTGTTTTATTTTAGATGTTCACATGTCTTCTTAAAAGTTCTGCAGTGAAGTTAGTGCCTTGGTCTGTTAAAATGGTTTTGGGAATTCCGAACAGTGATATAAAGTGTAATAGGCATTCGCTGGTTTCTTCAGCTGTAGTCGACCTGATAGGATATGCTAGTGAAAATTTGGTGAGTTCATCTTGCAGGGTAAGTATGTATTTTAGTTTAGCTGGACCCGCTTCCGGTAGTGGACCAACTATGTCCAGCGCTAGACGTTGGAAAGGGGCATTAGATGTTGTGGTTATTTGCATAGGACTTCTATGAATTTTACGGAGTGCTTTATTTTCTTGGCAAAGTTTACAGGATTTTACATAATTCTCGATGTCGCTACGCATCCCTTTCCAGTGATACCTTTCTTGGATTCGCTTTAACATCCTTACACTGCCTAAATGACCGGCGATGGGAATGTCGTGGTTTCGCGGAGGATTTTTTATTTCACTAAGTGTAGGGAATATAATGGTGTTGCGGTGGATTGTGACGAGAATATTAGTATTATGGAAAAGAAATAGAATGATGTTATATAGCTTTGTGTAGGAGTGAGATTCGAAAGGGTCCTTAAAATCAGTTATACTTATTGGGGTTGCAGTTTTTTGGATAAGAGAGTTACGTAGATTTCGCAGGCATGTATATATGTCTTCATAACTCGCGTTGTCAAAGTGATTGACTTTGGTAAAAAGAAAATAAATAGAGCGACCGTTATGAACAAAATTAAGGTAAGAGTGTAAGGTCCGTTCCTTACTTAAAATTTCATTTTTTCCGTCTATTTCAGTTAGTATTTCTTCTATATAGGGATTACTTTCGTCAAGATCAATGGAGGTTGGTATAACAATTATTGTGTCATTGCTTTTAAGAATACTAGAATTGCTTTCTAAAACTTTGGTGTCAAAATAAATGTTTTGCTATTTATTGTTTTTAAAAATTGTGCATAATTATTACTAAGTATATTTTGTCTGTTTTCAGGTTCGTCGTGGTTCGGGCTGTCTTGGGTTGGTGAAGTCGTCAAAGGAGGGTCATCGTCAAAGTGTGATTCCAATGGTAAGTCATCGGCCGACTGAGGAACTAGGCGGGAAGTAGAAGGTTGGTTGATATTGGAATCGGAAACAAGCTGTGGACTAGGGGTTGCTGTGGGTAAGTTGATATCAGAGTTAGTTATTTCAGGAACCTGTGGGTTTGGAAGCAGTGGCTGTTGATCTCGAGCGATATCAGGTAGGTTAAGGGGCTGAAGTCTATATTACGATCACCATCAAAGGGCTGATATTATCGTCTAAGTTCAGTGGGTCAATGTTCTCAATGGGATTAACGGGGTATCGGGAAAGTGCGTCGGCGGCTGCGTTTAGTTTACCCTTTTGGTAGGCTATCTCATATTCGTATTCTGAAAGTTTGAGACGCCATCTTTGAAGTTTACTGCCTGGGTCTTTGTGATTCATGAGCCAGGTCAGTGGTCTATGATCGGTAATAATATAAAATTTACGGCCGTATAGATATGGGCGGAAAGTTTTACAACCAAAAAGTATAGCAAGAAGTTCTTTTCTGTGGTATTATAATTAATTTCGCTTTTATTGAGTGTCCGAGATGCATACGCTATTGGCCTTTCATGCCCTTTTGGTCCCTGGGAAAGGACTGCACCGATTGCGTAATTAGAAGCGTCGCAAGTCAGAACAAAGGGTTTGGAAAAGTCTGGGTATATCAAGACTGGCGCTGAGGTCAGCTTGTGTTTAAGTTCATCGAATGCGACTTGCTGTTGATTTTCCCAAATAAAAGGAACGTCCTTTTTAAGGAGATGAGTCAGAGGTTTAGAGATTTTGGAGAAATTAGGAATAAATCTACGATAATACGAAACAAGGCCGAGAAAAGATTTAATGTCTTTGGGGCTCTTGGGGTTTGGAAATTTAGTAACAGCTTCAACTTTCTCCGGATTTGGTTTAACACCTTTTCTGTGATGACATGGCCAAGATAAGCTACTTCTCGGCGCAGGAATTCGCATTTGTCGGGCTGCAATTTTAAATTAAATTTTCTTAGGCGTTTAAAGACTAATTGTAGGTTCTCGATGTGGCTACTAAGATCATGTGAATAGATTACCACGTCGTCTAGGTACACAAAGCAGCGGATATCTTGGAGGCCAGCGAGTGCGGTATTCATAAGTCGCTGAAATGTTGCAGGTGCATTCTTAAGGCCAAATGGCATACGAGTGAATTCGTAATGCCCTTGAGGTACGCTAAAGGCAGTTTTGGTGCATCTTTTTCATGCATGAGGATTTGGTGAAATCCAGAAGCGAGGTCAGTGTCGAAAAATATTTACTTTGCCTAGCTGATCTAAAATTTCTGATATCTGTGGGAGTGGGTAACTATCTCCTACAGTGACGTCATTGAGTTTCCGATAATCTATAACTACCCGCCATTTCTGTTCTCCTGGGGCATCTAACTTCTTGGGGACTACCCAAATTGGAGAGGACCATGGAGACATAGATGGTTTTATTATTCCCTGGTCTAACATTTGGTCAATTTGCTTGGCTACTTCTGGTTTGTGAATTTCGAAACGATATGATTTTACATGAATTGGGTTCTGGGACGTAGTTCTTATTTCATGTTTAACTGCAGTTGTATATGTTAGTTTATCTCCGGGAATATAGAATATATCTGAATATTCGGAACATATATCATGTAGGGCGTTAGCTTCTTCTATATTTAAGTGTCTGGTTCGGAGAAGGTTCAAAACGTCTTGAGTTCGGAGGTATGAGTCATTATTTTGGCTTTGATGCTCCGTTATAGAATAGATAAGTGAGTTAGAGTGAGGTGAATTAGTTATATTATCAGGGTTTATAGGGGTCAGTTGAATATTTAAATTTGATTTAAATGTTACAGGTGAGTCGGAAGTGTTTATTACTGATATATTGATTCTATTGTTTTCTTTTACCCTAACTAGACAATTCGCAATAAGGATATTTCCGAATTGTTTCTGATCAAGGACTAATCCTTCTTTTATTTCAGGATTGGAGACGGAGCATTCAATCATTGTTTCTGATCTAGGAGGTAGAGAATAAATTGGTTCATGGAATTGCAGTGGTATATGGGTATCACCGATGGTAAGTAGGTTTTGTTATAATCGATATTGCAACCAAAATAATTAAGCATATCCGTTCCGATTATTCCGTCAAAAGGAAGATGAATTTTGTCAACTACGTGAAATTTATGGCATAATGTTGCATAGGCAGTTGTTGGGAACTTATGATGTATTTTTAAGTTTAAGTATCCCAGAGTTTTCGTAGGGCCATGTTTGCCGGGATCGATACCCTTAATATGTATGAATTCTTTTACTAACTTGACCGATTTAGGTAGACAAGCTGATTTGATGAGGCTTACTGAGGCGCCGGAATCAACTAAAAGAGTAAGTGGTACATCAGATATTGAAGTATTTATTTTTACAATGGGAAGTAGTATGTTATGGGCGGTGTTAATTTGAAAAATTTTGATTTCATTATCGTTATTTATTGGTCCAGTGATTGACATGGGTTTTCCGGAAGGAACTGGGGCTGTGCGTGCATAGAGTTTGGTAGGTTTAGGTGAGTTAGTAGAGTTAGTGGATTTAGTAGGAACAGCGGAATTGACATAATCAGCGGAGTTAGTATTTGATGCGGCCTTTGTATTAGAAACAGTGGACATGGTAAAAGGAACAGCTGAGTTGGCATTAGATACAGTGGATTTAGTATTGGATACAGTGGATTTGGTATTAGATTCAGTGGTTTAGTATTGGATACAGTGGATTTAGTATTAGATTCAGTGGATTTAGTATTAGATTCAGTGGATTTAGTATTGAATTCAGTGGATTTAGTATTGGATACAGTGGATTTGGTATTAGATTCAGTGGATTTGGTATTAGATTCAGTGGATTTGGTATTAGATTCAGTGGATTTAGTATTAGATTCAGTGGTTTAGTATTGGATACAGTGGATTTAGTATTAGATACAGTGGGTTTAGTATTAGATTCAGTGGATTTAGGGGTTTGGTATCGACTTTAGAACTCTGATTTCCTGCGCGACACCTATCAGGAAATTTTATTCGTTTAAATTCGCGGTATCTACTGTGTCATATCCATCCTCGTGGATATTGTTAGTGTTTTCGTAAGTCACGTTATGAACAGGACGATAAAAATTATTGTTATTATTCGGAGGGTATTATTATTTTAAATTAGAATTGCGGCGACTGTTATTGTATTGCCGCTTGCGGCAATTTTCGATAGTATGGCCAATATTTTTGCAGTATCTACACACAGGGGATTGGGAGTTAGGAGACTGACCTTGACCCTGTCTTGTAAAATATGATTGGCCTTGAGGCCTAGTGGGTGACGTCGGACCTTGTGGTCGAGAGGACGAGGAATTAAAGTTCGGCCTGTACGAGGTACTGGATTCAGTGTGTGAAAATTCATTTCTCTTATATGTAATGCCTAATATTTTTTCTTCTGCTGCAGCAAAATTTATTGCTTCGTTTAAAGTGGACGGGTCACGACATCTCACTATTGTTGCTAACCGAGGTCGAGTCCCATCATGAATCGATTGAGCGCTAAGTCCTGCATTGTGGCAACTCGGCCGGATAGTTCGTCTTTCTTTTGGTAGGTATCGTGATATTTATTTCCGTAAGTAATTTCGATAAGCAAGATTCTATTCTCAGGGAATATTGGCTAACATTTTCGCTAGGATGTTGTTTACAACTTTGTAAGTCGGATAATAAGTGGGCGTAATGTTTCCTATCACCAAATTGTGTTTTCAAAAATTCTTCGAGTTGGGACCATTTTGTAAATTCTTTAATTGCACACACGGATTCGGCTTTCCCTGTTAATCTACTTAGTATATATTTCAAAAGTATGTCTTGTTGAGTGATTGTTGCCAAATTAATTGCATTTCGGCAGTTATTTAAGAACGGAATTAGCGTGTCTCTGGAACCGTCGAAGGTCCCAATAAATTTAATTAAAACATTTAAATCTATGTCGGACATTTTCACTTCTAAATCTATGTCTTTCACTTCTCTCGTTTTTGACATAAGCGTACCTGTTATAGTAAAATAAAACTGAGCGTAATGCCAAGGTTATAACTCGATAATTAAAATAGTCTTATAAAAGGTACAGTGGCTCGAATGCGAGACGGCGTTATCAATTCCTAGTAAATGATGCGTGGGCGATGAGCGACTACTCAGCGTGTCTAATATCTATTGCCGGGTGACTCTTTTAAATTAGAATAGAATTATAATTTAACTTGTGTATGACCTAATTTATTATTATCCTTTACTTTATTCCAAATTATGCGATATAGAGTATGAAAACATTAATAATATTTAATAAACACAGATATTAATATTGTAGTATTAAAGTTTTGATGTCGACACGAAGTACCACGCCACAACAGTCACGAAATGCACTCAAACCACAGTATGATATACAGTTAAAATTTTACGACTCACAGGAGTAGCAGGAACATTTTGACGGCACCCAGTAGTCTTTCAGGAACCGGATGTAGAAGTAGTTCTCGAAGCAAGTTTCTGCGGCAATAGCGGGATACTGCGACGTTTTTCACGGCGGTAACTTTTCGCTGGGTAAACGTTTAGGCAGGTGTCTGCGCGACAATACGAAGAAACAGCGGTACGGCGATACAGCGATGATGTAGTGGTAAAACAGCGGATTTTTACTGGCACCGCGATTACAGTATTTTTATGACTGTATTTTTTATTACACACTATTTTTAAATTGTTTGGATAGAACGAGGCGTACCGAGGATTTATTTAATCCCTTTAGCTGCCACCAAATATTATATGGAACCTTTGATTTAGGTTTTTAAAAAAAATACATTTGATTAAACTGGAATAGAAAATGAACCGGCGCGGATGAGAGTTAGGATTGGAATGAATGGTGTGTGGTATGCATGGGAGCGAGGAAAACAAAGGAAAAGCTGACAGGGCAGAATAAGGTAATGGTAAGCAAAAGGCGAATGATAGAGCGGGGTATAACAGTACACACAATTACGAGTATCACACAAAGATTTGCTCCTAGCGGGACACGAACCGACAACCCTTAGAATCGAAGGGGAGGCTATTGCGGACTACGCTATAAGGTCGTCAATTACCATTATTTGGTCGTCGAATAACATTAAACAGTGGTGAATTGTTACGCTGTGTGGTAACGGCATAAAATTATTTCATAAACATTTTGCTGGCTTTCTGCCCTTGTGCTTTGTAGACTCTAATCGTTTAAAATTGCCCTCTTTTAAGGTGAAACATATTTAGCATTCTAATGATGAAGTTTCCTTCTTTTCGAAACAACCTGTTTTTTGCTGTAAGCAGAAACGGTAACGGTAATGTTCAATGCCATTTTATGGGTTTCACATATCTATGTACTTTGCACTAATATTTTGTATCTTCACGCTTTTACTAATACTAGAGTAGTTAGTAGTCTAGATAATTTAGTCTTAGGTGAGCCTGTCACCGACAATATCGGGTTGACTGGCAGAGGATGCCTAAAGGCATTAAATCCGCCCTATGTGTAACTTTCTTCTCAAGGTATGCAATAAAGTGTAAATAAATAAATGAATAATGTTTTCATACTACATGTATTAACAACTTTTGTATGTAAAGTATTAACAACTTTTCAAAAAAAATATCTTCACGCAATTCCCAATACAGGGGAAAACAGAGGTCAAGTCTAGACAATTAAGTCCCTTTGATCCACCTTCCACCGAAGATATTTTCGGGACAACGTGACAGGTGGTGAGCCCGTCGCCGTCTTTATGTCCAAGCCAACGATAAAATTCGTACATAAGTTTTTTGAAAAACTCATTGGTACTGCCACCTGGGGATCGAACTCGGGTCTCCGGACTCGAAATTCCGACCACCCAACAACTCGGCTATCGTGACTTTAACAACGTTTCATATACTAAACATTGCATTTTTGCAGAATAATGTATGAATCTAACAAAATGGCCATCCCAAAAATAAGGTTGAGAGCGGCAATAGCCTAATGGTTTAGGGTGCGGTCTGCGTAACATGACGTCGCAGGTTCGGGCCCCGCCATTCGACTATTGACGTAAACCAACTCCTGACACAAGCATTGCAGCTTAATTGGAGTGGTTAACAGGAATACTAGTAATGTTATTCGGCATTGCTAGTATTCTTTAAAAAAAAAAAAAAAAGGTTCCGTTACAGTCCATGTATTCTGCAATGCGGCGACAGGAGCGACCACCCCACCGGCCGAATACGAACAGTCGCAAGATGCAGGGAGCAATAAAATTTCAATTTAGAGTTTAACATATTTACATGTAAATTCGTTTTGCAAATTCTTTTATAACACGACTGCGCAAAAAGAGTATTTACCCGATCGGAATGTTTTAAGAGAGTAAATATTTTTGTATCTTCACGCTTTTACTAATACTAGAGTAGTTAGTAGTCTAGATAATTTAGTCTTAGGTGAGCCTGTCACCGACAATATCAGGTTGACTGGCAGAGGATGCCTAAAGGCATTAAATCCGCCCTATGTAACTTTCTTCTCAAGGTATGCAATAAAGTGTAAATAAATAAATGAATAATGTTTTCATACTACATGTATTAACAACTTTTCAAAAAATATCTTCACGCAATTCCCAATACAGGGAAGACAGAGGTCAAGTCTAGACAATTAAGTCCCTTTGATCCACCTTCCACCGAAGATATTTTCGGGACAACGTGACAGGTGGTGAGCCCGTCGCCGTCTTTATGTCCAAGCCAACGATAAAATTCGTACATAAGTTTTTTGAAAAACTCATTGGTACTGCCACCTGGGGATCGAACTCGGGTCTCCGGACTCGAAATTCCGACCACCCAACAACTCGGCTATCGTGACTTTAACAACGTTTCATATACTAAACATTGCATTTTTGCAGAATAATGTATGAATCTAACAAAATGGCCATCCCAAAAATAAGGTTGAGAGCGGCAATAGCCTAATGGTTTAGGGTGCGGTCTGCGTAACATGACGTCGCAGGTTCGGGCCCCGCCATTCGACTATTGACGTAAACCAACTCCTGACACAAGCATTGCAGCTTAATTGGAGTGGTTAACAGGAATACTAGTAATGTTATTCGGCATTGCTAGTATTCTTTAAAAAAAAAAAAAAAAAAAAAAAAAAAAAAAAAAAAAAAAAAAAAAAAAAAAAAAAAAAAAAAAAAAAAAAAAAAAAAAAAAAAAAAAAAAAAAAAAAAAAAAAAAAAAAAAAAAAAAAAAAAAAAAAAAAAAAAAAAAAAAAAAAAAAAAAAAAAAAAAAAAAAAAAAAAAAAAAAAAAAAAAAAAAAAAAAAAAAAAAAAAAAAAAAAAAAAAAAAAAAAAAAAAAAAAATGTTTTAAGTGAGTAAATATTTTTGTACCTTCACGCATTTAACAATGGCGTCGACAGAGGTAGATTCTCGATCGAGATTTAGTCCTTAAGACCCACTTTTACACTTCTATGGGACAACATGACTAGCAGTGATCCTATCGCCGTCATAGACAAATAATTACATTTAAACATTATTTAACTGTAATATTTGGGCAAGTACATTTCTGTTTAAGATATCAAGATCGTAAAATATTCATTAGCTTTTTGAAAACTCATTGGTACTG
Source organism: Sericinus montela (assembly GCA_029286605.1). Lineage (NCBI taxonomy): Eukaryota > Metazoa > Arthropoda > Insecta > Lepidoptera > Papilionidae > Sericinus > Sericinus montela. Next base: position 18,351 of record JAGSMR010000504.1, read on the forward strand.
CCACCTGGGATCGAACTGGGGTCTCTTTACTTGAATTCGAACACCCAACCATTTGGCTATTGCGCTTTTTATAAATAGTATTAAAATTGAATAATAATGTGATATCATTGATCAATATTTATTATGTTAAGTGTAATGTCTATATGGTGGTGGTGGCACATTGTTACTGGTGTACTTCTTCTCTTTGGACCAAGTAACGTATGTTTTATTTATTTTTATTTTGGACACATGTTCCTACATTATTAGGATAGTTAATAGATTGAGACTGAGACTCACTTTGTTGTCAAATTCATTATTATGGAGATGTCAGTATAAAATAGTCTTGCACAATCTAAATGTGATTTAATCATAGAGTATATACAGTGAAATAAAATCTATCAATACTCTATTATCGATTATCTTATTATTTTTTAATTCTTTTTTATAATATTAATATTATTAAACAAATAATTACATTTAAACATTATTTAACTGTAATATTTGGGCAAGTACATTTCTGTTTAAGATATCAAGATCGTAAAATATTCATTAGCTTTTTGAAAAAAAAAAAAAAAAAAAAAAAAAAAAAAAAAAAAAAAAAAAAAAAAAAAAAAAAAAAAAAAAAAAAAAAAAAAAAAAAAAAAAAAAAAAAAAAAAAAAAAAAAAAAAAAAAAAAAAAAAAAAAAAAAAAAAAAAAAAAAAAAAAAAAAAAAAAAAAAAAAAAAAAAAAAAAAAAAAAAAAAAAAAAAAAAAAAAAAAAAAAAAAAAAAAAAAAAAAAAAAAAAAAAAAAAAAAAAAAAAAAAAAAAAAAAAAAAAAAAAAAAAAAAAAAAAAAAAAAAAAAAAAAAAAAAAAAAAAAAAAAAAAAAAAAAAAAAAAAAAAAAAAAAAAAAAAAAAAAAAAAAAAAAAAAAAAAAAAAAAAAAAAAAAAAAAAAAAAAAAAAAAAAAAAAAAAAAAAAAAAAAAAAAAAAAAAAAAAAAAAAAAAAAAAAAAAAAAAAAAAAAAAAAAAAAAAAAAAAAAAAAAAAAAAAAAAAAAAAAAAAAAAAAAAAAAAAAAAAAAAAAAAAAAAAAAAAAAAAAAAAAAAAAAAAAAAAAAAAAAAAAAAAAAAAAAAAAAAAAAAAAAAAAAAAAAAAAAAAAAAAAAAAAAAAAAAAAAAAAAAAAAAAAAAAAAAAAAAAAAAAAAAAAAAAAAAAAAAAAAAAAAAAAAAAAAAAAAAAAAAAAAAAAAAAAAAAAAAAAAAAAAAAAAAAAAAAAAAAAAAAAAAAAAAAAAAAAAAAAAAAAAAAAAAAAAAAAAAAAAAAAAAAAAAAAAAAAAAAAAAAAAAAAAAAAAAAAAAAAAAAAAAAAAAAAAAAAAAAAAAAAAAAAAAAAAAAAAAAAAAAAAAAAAAAAAAAAAAAAAAAAAAAAAAAAAAAAAAAAAAAAAAAAAAAAAAAAAAAAAAAAAAAAAAAAAAAAAAAAAAAAAAAAAAAAAAAAAAAAAAAAAAAAAAAAAAAAAAAAAAAAAAAAAAAAAAAAAAAAAAAAAAAAAAAAAAAAAAAAAAAAAAAAAAAAAAAAAAAAAAAAAAAAAAAAAAAAAAAAAAAAAAAAAAAAAAAAAAAAAAAAAAAAAAAAAAAAAAAAAAAAAAAAAAAAAAAAAAAAAAAAAAAAAAAAAAAAAAAAAAAAAAAAAAA
>JAGSMR010000504.1:25000-29879 GCA_029286605.1 Sericinus montela
ACTAACATTTTAGAAACAATAAAAATAACCAAGATAATGTAAATATTAAAGTAGGTAATGAATGAATTACCAGATGCTGCCTGAAAATATATCCTTGCGTTAATCTCGAACTCAGAAGCTTTCAAATTGATGGACAAATGTGTTAATTCAATTCAATTTAATTAACACATTTGTCCATATATTCAACAAAAGATTAAAGGGATTTTAATAAAAATATTTATTACACAATTTTAATTGATTTTTTAAAGCACATAAGTTAAGCTGAACTTTTTATGTTATTAAATAAAAACTGTTATTAAAATATTGATTTAGTTAATATACTGATTTAGACGGAATGACAGCCACAAAGTTGTGAGATGAATTTAAGAAAGTGACCACGAAAGGTAACTAGAACCTTCGAGCCAGAGCCCACAGACTGGTAAGAAGCGCAGAAGAAGCTGTATAGGCAGCAGATCCTAAGTCCCGATGTATTACGATTGCCTGCATATCGCCAAATACTAGGGTAGTCAGAGAGTTTAGACAATTTCCTGCGATACACTTTTGTCATAGCTTATTTGTGCGATTAAGCGTGACAGGTCGTGAGTCAGTTACCGTCTTTGTGTCCAACCAAACGATAGAATATACTGACATGGATAGATAAATATTTATACATATAAACATCTATTACTCGAGTAATAAATTTCATATTCATTACAGTGTCACGATAGCCGAGTGGGTGGGTGGTCGGAATTTCGAGTTAAAGACCCGAGTTCGATCCCTAGGTTTTCTAAAAGTTATGTACGAATTATATCGTTGGCTTAGACAAAAGACGGCGACCCACCTGTCTCCTTGTCCGAAAATATCTTCTGTGGAAGGAGGGTCAAAGGGAATTAATTATGAACTACACCTCTGTCTACCTGTACCTCTGTATATCTGTATTGGGAATTGCGTCAAGATATGTTTTCTTATGAATGTATGAGGCAAAAACTATTGCTTTCCTCGATTGAAATTGTTTGAATACCATGGACTGCCTGGAGAGTCTAGACTAGATCTCTGTCTACCCCTGTATGGGGTGCGTGAAGATATTTGTTTATTTATTTATATATTTATATTCATTACACAAATTTGCCTCAAGCAGGATTCAAACCAACTCTTAACAACGAAGTCAGGGTGACTACCAAATAGGCAACCAGGACATCAAAATTAATGATTTGAATAAAACTTCTGTCTGATTTGAATAAAAGCTCTAAGGTTTCGGGTTCGATTCCCGGTCGAATATTTTTTAAATTTATTTTCATAGCTAAGTACATGTTTATGTTTACATTTAAAATCTTCCAAGCTGTTTGTCACACAGTTTGTCACAAACACAGTTTGTCGGCAGTATAGAATACCAATTAACTCGGAATACAAATATAGCAGTCTGTAGAGGCCATGTGCCTCTACTGTAAAGAGGATACTCAATATCGACTTACATAAAAAAAACATATCTTCACGCAATTCCCAATACAAGGGTAGACAGAGGTCAAATCTAGACAATTAAGTCCCTTTGACCCACCTTCCACCGAAGATATTTTCAGGACAACGTGACAGGTGGTGAGCCCTTCGCCGTCTTTATGTCCAAGCCTACGATGAAATTCGTACATAAGTTTTGAAAAACTCATTGGTACTGCCACCTGGGGGATCGAACTCAGGTCTCTCGACTCGAAATTCCGACCACCCAACCACTCGGCTATCGTGACTTGTACATACCGGTTTTTATGACATGTCAGCAGTTCTGAAGTTCCGGGTTCGATTCCCGGTCGAATATTTTTTAAATTTATTTTCATAGCTAAGTACATGTTTATGTTTACATTTAAAATCTTCCAAGCTGTTTGTCACACAGTTTGTCACAAACACAGTTTGTCGGCAGTATAGAATACCAATTAACTCGGAATACAAATATAGCAGTCTGTAGAGGCCATGTGCCTCTACTGTAAAGGATACTCAATATCGACTTACATAAAAAAAACATATCTTCACGCAATTCCCAATACAAGGGTAGACAGAGGTCAAATCTAGACAATTAAGTCCCTTTGACCCACCTTCCACGAAGATATTTTCGGGACAACGTGACAGGTGGTGAGCCCTTCGCCGTCTTTATGTCCAAGCCTACGATGAAATTCGTACATAAGTTTTTGAAAAACTCATTGGTACTGCCACCTGGGGATCGAACTCGGGTCTCTCGACTCGAAATTCCGACCACCCAACAACTCGGCTATCGTGACTTTTGATTGCATTTATTTGCTCTGGTATTTTTTAAGGTAGTTACTTGCCATCTATCTTTTAAGTTATATATAGCCTTTAAGTTATACCCTTTATCTATAATGGTCTCTTTCTACGCCTACAGAAAGAATTTAAAAAATGTCTTCATGTTATTCTCAATTCAGTGGTAGACAGAAATTCAAACAATTAAATCTTTTCAACCCTCCTCTTACCGAAGAATTTTGGAGTGTTGACGGGTGAAAACACATCGATCTCATTATGTCCAACGACATAAATCGTACATAAGTTTTGAAAAACTCATTGGTACTGCCACCTGGGGATCGAACTCAGGTCTCTTGATACGAACTCCGATCACCCCGATCCTTGGCTATCGTGAATAACTTAATCACATATAAAAGCTGAAACTATCGTATACTCTCTCTTTCTGTTGCCCGTTTGAACTTTACCTAATAAGCATTTTCATCGTGTTTAACAAATCATAATATGACTTTCATAGGAGTTTATTATTCTTTGTACGTATTCCTTTCTAATCTCTTCACTCAGTGTTCTTTGATTTGCGTAATCTTCTCGTGGAAATTTGTGAAAGCCCAACAAGTGAGTTAATATTAAATCTGCTCATATTAATCTACTCGTCATTTTGTTGATTGCTAAGGCTTTGAATTGAGTTACCATCAATTAACTCCGTTTTGTTTGGAATCTCGGTCGGTAGTTGTTGACGTGTGTGGGTGTTTACATAGCATGTACGTAATGGATCCAACAGTCCACTACAGGTCATTTTATGCAACTTTTTATACTGTAGTAGACAGAGATCTACAGAATTAAGTCGTTGCGATCTACCTTTTGCCGAAGCTTATTTGCGACAACGTGACAGGTGGTTAGCTAAATTAATATCTATGTATATGCATATAGTACAGCCACGATGTATATATAAATTACAATCAAGATAGCCAGTGGCTGGGTGATCGGATTTCGAGTCAGATGTCTCGGTTCTATCCCTGGTGGCCGCCTATACCAATGGGTTTTCAAAACTTATGTACGACTATATCGGTGGATTAGACATAAAGACGGCGACGGGCTCACCACCACTTACACGTTGTCCCGAAAAATGTCTTCATGTTATTCTCAATTCAGTGGTAGACAGAGGTCAAATCTAGACAATTAAGTCCTTTGACCCACCTTCCACGAAGATATTTTCAGGACAACGTGACAGGTGGTGAGCCCTTCGCCGTCTTTATGTCCAAGCCTACGATGAAATTCGTACATAAGTTTTTGAAAAACTCATTGGTACTGCCACCTGGGGATCGAACTCGGGTCTCTTGATACGAACTCCGATCACCCCGATCCTTGGCTATCGTGAATAACTTAATCACATATAAAAGCTGAAACTATCGTATACTCTCTCTTTCTGTTGCCCGTTTGAACTTTACCTAATAAGCATTTTCATCGTGTTTAACAAATCATAATATGACTTTCATAGGAGTTTATTATTCTTTGTACGTATTCCTTTCTAATCTCTTCACTCAGTGTTCTTTGATTTGCGTAATCTTCTCGTGGAAATTTGTGAAAGCCCAACAAGTGAGTTAATATTAAATCTGCTCATATTAATCTACTCGTCATTTTGTTGATTGCTAAGGCTTTGAATTGAGTTACCATCAATTAACTCCGTTTTGTTTGGAATCTCGGTCGGTAGTTGTTGACGTGTGTGGGTGTTTACATAGCATGTACGTAATGGATCCAACAGTCCACTACAGGTCATTTTATGCAACTTTTTATACTGTAGTAGACGAGATCTACAGAATTAAGTCGTTGCGATCTACCTTTTGCCGAAGTATTATCGCTTCTTCTATTCTTGCATCAGTAGATCAAACACCACTCCTGTTAGGCGTAGAGTGGATTTTTCGTTGACGGTTTAGTTATCGTTAATTGGGCCGTTGTACTCTTTTAGTTGTCCTGTAGAATTTTTCGGTCCCCTTCTGACTCACAACATCGGAACTTTCTGATTCTTTGCTTTTTAATATTGCTTATTCCTATACCCAGCTCAACCACATCAGTTCCGCCCTTGACCTGCTTGATGATGTCGTCACTTGTGTACTAGGGTCGATCGATTCTAATATTAATATCAGGTAATTAGGCACACTAATACTTCGAGTAGGAGCGTGATTCTTTTATTCTGATAAGTAGATAAGTTGTGGTTTGAGACAGTATCAGTCCTTTCTCTGTACTTGCAGTTTCTTTTCCTCAGAATACAGCCTCTTAGCCAGTTCCTCTGAGACACTCGGTAGCTACTCTGATGGGTGCTGTCGTGTCTGGCTTGATGTCTCTCAGCTCTTTTACCTCTCTTTCTAGTTCCTCTAGGCTCGCTTGGACTGAAGGAAGAGATTTGTTGAAACCAGACGAGGTTTTTAATGTCCTGGAGACATCTTTTGTATATCTATTTTCAGCCAGTTATCTCCTCAGTTAACTGAAGTTTAGTATCGGCGATGTTATGGTGCAGTTCATTCAGTGACGTTCTTGAGCTGGGATATCATATCTATATTGTCTGGGTTGAATTCAGTTGCCAAAAAGCCTTTTCCTTATTCAGAGACAGCTCCTTACATTGCCTCAGTTCCTCTAGTTCTCTGTGTGGGCCTAATTTGTT
>JAGSMR010000505.1:0-26338 GCA_029286605.1 Sericinus montela
TTCTATTCTTGCATCAGTAGATCAAACACCACTCCTGTTAGGCGTAGAGTGGATTTTTCGTTGACGGTTTAGTTATCGTTAATTGGGCCGTTGTACTCTTTTAGTTGTCCTGTAGAATTTTTCGGTCCCCTTCTGACTCACAACATCGGAACTTTCTGATTCTTTGCTTTTTAATATTGCTTATTCCTATACCCAGCTCAACCACATCAGTTCCGCCCTTGACCTGCTTGATGATGTCGTCACTTGTGTACTAGGGTCGATCGATTCTAATATTAATATCAGGTAATTAGGCACACTAATACTTCGAGTAGGAGCGTGATTCTTTTATTCTGATAAGTAGATAAGTTGTGGTTTGAGACAGTATCAGTCCTTTCTCTGTACTTGCAGTTTCTTTTCCTCAGAATACAGCCTCTTAGCCAGTTCCTCTGAGACACTCGGTAGCTACTCTGATGGGTGCTGTCGTGTCTGGCTTGATGTCTCTCAGCTCTTTTACCTCTCTTTCTAGTTCCTCTAGGCTCGCTTGGACTGAAGGAAGAGATTTGTTGAAACCAGACGAGGTTTTTAATGTCCTGGAGACATCTTTTGTATATCTATTTTCAGCCAGTTATCTCCTCAGTTAACTGAAGTTTAGTATCGGCGATGTTATGGTGCAGTTCATTCAGTGACGTTCTTGAGCTGGGATATCATATCTATATTGTCTGGGTTGAATTCAGTTGCCAAAAAGCCTTTTCCTTATTCAGAGACAGCTCCTTACATTGCCTCAGTTCCTCTAGTTCTCTGTGTGGGCCTAATTTGTTGTTTTGAGGAAGGCGATCTATGCACTCCGTAGTTGGTTTATTTCTCTTATTTTGAGGTTAGTTATATTGTCTTTTATGGAGCTGTTGAGGACATTTCTTGTCGAATCGCTACTACCTCCCGTTGGTCTCAGATGTACATCACACACAAATCGTACGACAAAGATTGCCGGTTTGACTCAACCTCCTTCTGAAGCCTCTCATTCCTTCAAAAAAGAGTATTTTGTTAATGTCTCATGCATGAATCTTGCATGCCTCTAGATCAGTCCGCTCGGACTCGAGATAAATTTAGCTTTTTGTTTGTTGAGACTCCATCACTTGTACAGCATTCTGGAATCCGACAGCTTTAACACCATCTCGTGAAGGGTGTATAACATAAACACTACACCATCCGAATTTCTCTCTTTTAGGTTGCCGGACTTCCTCGAGCTCAGCTTAGCCCTCTGCAGGACCTCATTTGCTCATATGGCAGTTCATTTGAAAACATTTGGTTTCCACAGATGGTGCGTGAAGAGGCGTCAGAGGAAGTGCTTGTATCGCCATATCTCCATCCGAGTCAAACCGTATCCTCAGCCTCTGACATGGCTCATGAGTGCCTCTTGGGTCTCTCTGCTGCTTTAGCTGCCCTAATCTGGGTTCAGATTCGAAGCAGGCTTGACCCCCAACCTTACGACCATGGGAGAAGATGTAGCCTGTCCATATTATACAGGATTCAAGAGTTCTGGCGGAGACATCTGGTTCCTTCCTCCACCTGAATTTGCAGAGTCCTCACGATTTTCTTTTCCACCCTCAGCTGCCTTTTTTGAGCTTGTGTATCTTCCGATACTTGCTGCTGAGTCGATACTATACCTTTTGATATTACGGTGGTAGATTTCTTTTTAGCTGGCAGTTGCTTTTCTGGGTTGCCAGACCCAGCTCTCCTCGATTTGTCAGACATGTTTCTGTCTTGTTCTCTCTCCCGCTCTATGTAGAGACTTTAGTGACTCTATGTAAGTATTGTGAAGTCCTATTAATATATAGCCCAGCAAGCCAAGACCAAAGCTGAAAACCGCGTCTCGATACGATGTCCCGTTCAGAGATATTGCCGATTGTAGTTTTCCAAGATGGCGACCCAAGATGGCCAAACAACTTTTCAAACTGCTGGAACTTGAGATTCCTTTAGCCCAAAGTGTTCGTGATTGGGCTTATTTGAATCGTCGTGACGAGTTCTTTATCGTCAGATGCTCAGTCTTTAACGATATACACCTGAAGATTTTTTCATGCAAACGCACTCTCTAGGTGGTCTCAGTGAGATTACAGAAAACCGCAGCTCGATCCGACAATTAGTTTAGGAGATACAAGGGTTTAAAATTTTCAAAATGGCGGCAGTAAGCCGAAATTAAACAAAATGGGATATCTCAGCAACAGGAAGAGCTAGAGGTCTCGAGTTTGGACTCTAGAAAGTATTTGACCGCCCGGAGGTGATGGATAGGGTCTAAAGAGGCCAGATTACTGCCTCACAAATTTGCTGAAAAATCACTGAAAACAGCGTAACTTTTGAAGAAATATAGTTAGAGGCCTGGAAAAACGGTGTTTGTCAAAGTAATTGTTCAGCTTTAATTTTAAGAAGTCAAAATCACCCGCACGTTGCTGGAAGTGGTACCACGTGGAAATGACTTTTCAGAAAAAATTTATAACTTTCTGATTTTTAATTTGAGAATTCTAAGATTAAGGAATTTAGGAGTGTACTAAATTTACTATGTATTTCACAATTTAAATATGTATCTTATCGATCTATTTTTTTATATATTGAGCGTTGAAGTTGAGCGATATTTTATTAATTCTATTTTTCTTTAATAACTTCGTGGTTAGAGTTCCGATTTTCATGCGCCAAACGTTAAAAGACTCTTAATGATTGCTGTTATACGAAAACGTTATCAAAATTAGCCGCACGAAGCTGGAAAAAATTTTCAGTGCCACGTGGTTTTTCATAAATCTTTAAATATTTCCAAAAGTAGGAGCCTAAAAATCTAGATGTAAAGCTAAAATGTGCGGGCCACAATGCAAGCAATCTAATAAGCCCAAAAGAGTGGGGGTTTCAGATCTTATTTTCAAGGCGTACTCGAAAATAATGTAAATTTTGACATGCAAATTTTACCTTTTTGTCAAGTATCCGTCGGAATTCGGGCTTATTTCTTTAAGACGCTGCAGTGCACGGTAAAACACTTTCACAATAACACGGGCCGCACTTAGAACTACAAAACGACGTTTGTTTCATGAAAATCAGACACTTTTAACTACTTTTCGCGATTTTTAGTACGGAGCTATGCAAAAACGATGCGTACGGGTCGGAAGTCGACGAGCTACGGTTGGGTTAAGGTTAGGTTAGGTTAGGTTAGGTTAGAGTTGGGTTAGGTTAGGTTGGGTTAGGTTAGGTTAGGTTGGGATTGGGTTGGGTTAGGTTAGGTTGGGATTGGGTTAGGTTGGGTTAGGTTGGTTGGGTTAGGTTAGGTTAGGTTGGAGGTTAGGTTGGGTTAGGTTGGGTTGGGTTGGGTTGGGTTAGGTTAGGTTGGGTTGGGTTGGGTTAGGTTGGGTTGGGTTGGGATTGGGTTGGGTTAGGTTGGTTAGGTTGGGTTAGGTTGGGTTGGGTTGGGTTAGGTTGGGTTAGGTTGGGATTAGGTTGGGTTGGGTTGGGATTGGGTTAGGTTAGGTTGGGTTAGGTTAGGTTGAGTTAGGTTAGGTTAGAGTTGGGTTGGAGTTGGGTTGGGTTGGGTTAGAGTTAGGTTAGGTTGGAGTTGGAGTTAGGTTGGGTTAGGTTAGGTTAGGTTAGGTTAGAGTTGGGTTGGGTTGGGTTAGGTTAGGTTGGGTTGGAGTTGGGTTAGGTTGGGTTGGGTTAGGTTAGGTTAGGTTGGAGTTGGGTTGGAGTTAGGTTGGGTTAGGTTAGGTTAGAGTTGGGTTAGGTTGGGTTGGGTTGGAGTTGGGTTAGGTTAGGTTAGGTTGGGATTGGGATTGGGTTGGGTTAGGTTGGGTTGGGTTAGGTTGGAGGTTGGGTTGGGTTAGGTTGGGTTAGGTTAGGTTAGGTTAGGTTGGGTTGGGTTGGGTTGGGTTGGGTTGGGTTGGGTTGGGTTGGGTTAGGTTGGGTTGGGTTGGGTTAGGTTGGAGTTAGGTTGGGTTGGGTTGGGTTGGGTTGGGTTGAGTTGGGTTGGGTTGGGTTGGGTTAGGTTAGGTTGGGTTAGGTTAGGATTTAGGTTGGGTTGGGTTGGGATTGGGTTGGGATTGGGTTAGGTTGAGTTGGGTTAGGTTGAGTTGGGTTGGGTTAGGTTGGGTTAGGTTAGGTTAGGTTGGGTTGGGTTAGGTTGGTTAGGTTAGGTTGGGTTGAGTTGGGATTGGGTTAGGTTAGGATTTAGGTTGGGTTGGGTTGGGTTGGGTTCAGGTTGGGTTGGGTTGGGTTAGGTTGGGTTAGGTTGGGTTGGGTTAGGTTGGGTTGGGTTGGGTTGGGTTGGAGTTGGGTTAGGTTGGAGGTTGGGTTGGGTTAGGTTGCAGGTTGGGTTGGGTTGGGTTGGGTTAGGTTGGGTTGGGTTGGGTTAGGTTAGGTTGGGTTGGGTTGAGTTGGGATTGGGTTGGGTTAGGTTGGGTTGGAGGTTGGGTTGGGTTAGGTTGGGTTAGGTTAGGTTAGGATTGGGTTAGGTTAGGTTGGGTTAGGTTGGAACAGGTTGGGTTGGGTTAGGTTAGGTTAGGTTGGGTTGGGTTGGGTTGGGTTGGGTTGGAGTTGGGTTGGGTTGGGTTGGGTTGGGTTAGGTTGGAGTTGGGTTGGGTTAGGTTAGAGTTAGGTTGGGTTGGGTTAGGTTAGGTTGGGATTTAGGTTGGGTTGGGTTGGGTTAGGTTGGGTTGGGTTGGGTTGGGTTAGGTTGGGTTAGGTTGGGTTGGGTTAGGTTGGGTTGGGTTGGGTTGGGTTGGAGTTGGGTTAAGGTTGGGTTGGAGTTGGGTTGGGACAGGTTGGGTTAGGTTGGGTTAGGTTAGGTTGGGTTAGGTTGGGTTGGGTTGGGTTAGGTTGATTGGGTTAGGTTGGGTTAGGTTGGGATTGGGTTAGGTTGGGATTTAGGTTGGGATTGAGTTGGGTTGAGTTGGGTTGGAGTTAGGTTGGGTTGGGTTAGGTTGGGTTGGGTTAGGTTGGGTTGGGTTAGGTTGGGTTGGGTTAGGTTGGAGTTGGGTTAGGATTTAGGTTGGGTTAGGTTGGGTTGGGATTGGGATTGGGTTGAGTTGAGTTGGGTTGGGTTGGGTTGGAGGTTGGGTTGGGTTGGGTTGGGTTGGGTTAGGTTGGGTTAGGATTTAGGTTGGGTTGGGATTGGGTTGGAGTTGGGTTGGGTTGGGTTACAGGTTAGGTTGGGTTGGGTTGGGTTGGGTTGGAGTTGGGTTAGGTTGGGTTGGGTTGGGTTGGGTTGGGTTGGGATTGGGTTGGGTTGGGTTGGGTTGGGATTGGGTTAGGTTAGGTTAGGTTGGGTTGGGTTGGGTTGGGTTGGGTTGAGTTAGGTTGGGTTGGGATTGGGTTGGGTTGGGTTGGGTTGGAGTTAGGTTGGGTTGGGTTGGGTTAGGTTGGAGTTGGGTTGGGTTGGGTTGGGATTGGGTTGGAGTTAGGTTGGGTTGGGATTAGGTTAGGTTGGGTTGGGTTGGGTTGCAGGTTGGGTTGGGTTAGGTTAGGTTAGGTTGGAGTTGGGTTGGGATTGGGTTGGGTTGGGTTAGGTTGGATTGGGTTGGGTTAGGTTGGGTTGGGTTAGGTTGGGTTAGGTTGGGTTAGGTTGGGTTGGGTTGCAGGTTGGGTTGGGTTGAGTTGGGATTGGGTTGGGTTGGGTTAAGGTTAGGTTGGGTTGGGTTGAGTTGGGTTGGGTTGGGTTGGGTTGGGTTGGGTTGGGTTGAGTTGGGTTGGGATTGCAGGTTAGGTTGGGGTTGGTTGGGTTGAGTTGGGTTGGGTTAGGTTGGGTTGGGTTAGGTTGGGTTGGGTTGGGTTAGGTTGGGTTGGGTTGGAAGTTGGGTTGGGTTAGGTTGGGTTGGGTTGGGTTGGGTTAAGGTTGGGTTAGGTTGGGTTAGGTTGGGATTTAGGTTAGGTTGGAAGTTGGGTTAGGTTGGGATTGGGTTGGAGTTGGGTTGGGTTGGGTTGGGATTGGGTTAGGTTGGGTTAGGTTGGGTTGGGTTGGGTTAGGTTGGGTTAGGTTAGGTTGGGATTGGGTTGGGTTGGGATTTAGGTTGGGATTGGGTTAGGTTGGGATTGGGTTAGGTTGGGTTAGGTTAGGTTAGGTTAGGTTGGGACAGGTTGGGTTGGGTTAGGTTGGGTTAGGTTAGGTTGGGTTAGGTTAAGGTTAGGTTGGGTTGGGTTAGGTTAGGTTGGGTTGGGTTAGGTTGGAGTTAGGTTGGGTTGGGTTAGGTTGGGTTGGGATTGGGTTGGGATTGGGTTAGGTTGGGTTGGGTTGGGTTAGGTTGGGTTGGGTTGGGTTGGAGTTGGGTTGGGTTGGGTTGGGTTGGAGTTGGGTTGGGTTGGGTTAGGTTGGAGGTTGGAGTTGGGTTGGGTGGGTTAGGTTAGGTTGGAGGTTGGGATTGGGTTGGGTTAGGTTGGGTTGGGTTGGGATTGCAGGTTGGGTTAGGTTAGGTTGGGTTGGGTTAGGTTGGGTTGAGTTGGAGTTGGGGTTAGAGTTAGGTTGGGTTAGGTTAGGTTAGGTTGGGTTAGGTTGGGTTAGATTTAGGTTGGGTTGAGTTAGGTTGGGGTTGGTTGGGTTGGGATTGGGTTGGGTTGGAGTTAGGTTAGGTTAGGTTGGTTGGGTTGAGTTGGGTTAGGTTGGGTTGGGTTGGGACAGGTTGGGTTGGGTTGGAGTTGGGTTGGAGTTGGAGGTTGGGTTAGGTTGGGTTGGATTTGGGTTGGGTTGGGTTAAGGTTGGGTTGGGATTGGGTTGGGTTGGGATTTAGGTTGGGTTGGGTTGGGATTGGAGTTGGGTTAGGTTGGGTTAGGTTGGGTTAGGTTAGGTTAGGTTAGGTTGGGATTGGAGTTGGGTTAGGTTGGGTTGGGTTGGGTTGGGATTTAGGTTGGGTTGAGTTAGGTTGGGTTGGGTTAGGTTGGGTTGGGTTGGGTTGGGTTGAGTTGGGTTGGTTGGGTTGGGTTGGGTTGGGTTGGGTTGGGTTGGGTTGGGTTGGGTTGGGTTAGGTTGGGTTGGGTTAGGTTGGAGTTGGGTTGGGTTGGGTTGGGTTGGGTTGGGTTGGGTTGAGTTAGGTTGGGTTAGGTTGGAGTTAGGTTGGAGTTGGGTTGGAGTTGGGTTGGGTTGGGTTGGGTTGGGTTGGGTTAGGTTGGGTTGGGTTAGGTTGGAGTTGGGTTGGGTTGGGTTGGGTTGGGTTGGGTTGGGTTGGGTTGGGTTGGGTTGGGTTGGGTTGGGTTGGGATTGGGTTGGGTTGGGTTAGGTTGGGATTGGGTTGGGTTGGGTTGGGTTGGGTTAGGTTGGGTTGGAGGTTGGGTTGGGTTAGGTTAGGTTGGGTTGGGTTGGGTTGGGTTGGGTTGGGTTGAGTTGGGTTGGGTTGGGTTGGGTTGGGTTGGGTTGGGATTGGGTTGGGTTAGGTTGGAGTTGGGTTGGGTTGGGTTGGGTTGGGTTGGGTTAGGTTGGGTTGGGTTGGGTTAGGTTGGGTTGGGTTAGGTTGGGTTGGGATTGGGATTGGGATTGGGTTGGGTTGAGTTGGGTTAGGTTGGGTTGGGTTAGGTTGGGTTGAGTTGGGTTGAGTTAGGTTGGGATTTAGGTTGGGTTGAGTTAGGTTGGGTTGAGTTGGGTTGGGTTGGGTTAGGTTGGAGTTGGGATTGGGTTGGGTTGGGATTGGGTTAGGTTAAGGTTGGGTTGGGTTAGGTTGGGATGGGTTAGGTTAGGTTGGGATTAGGTTAGGTTGGTTAGGTTAGGTTAGGATTTAGGTTAGGTTAGGTTAGGTTAGGTTAGGTTAGGTTAGGTTGGAGTTAGGTTGGGTTAGGTTAGGTTGGGATTTAGGTTGGAGTTGGGTTGGGTTAGGTTGGGTTGAGTTGGGTTGGGTTGGGTTGGGTTGGGTTAGGATTGGGTTAGGATTGGGTTAGGTTGGGTTAAGTTGGGTTAGGTTGGGTTAGGTTGGGTTGGGTTGGGTTAGGTTGGGTTGGGTTGGGATGGGTTGGGTTAGGTTAGGTTGGGATTTAGGTTGGGTTGGGTTGGGTTGGAGTTGGGATTGGGATTTAGGTTGGGTTGGGTTAGAGTTGGGTTAGGTTGGAGGTTAGGTTGGGTTGGGATTGGGTTGGGTTGGGTTGGGTTGGGTTAGGTTAGGTTAGGTTGGGATTGGGTTAGGTTAGGTTGGGGTTGGTTAGGTTAGGTTGGTTAGGTTAGGTTGGGTTGGGATTGGGATTGGGTTGGGTTAAGTTGGGTTGGGTTGGGTTAGGTTGGGATTTAGGTTAGGTTGGGTTAGGATTGGGTTGGGATTGGGTTGGGTTGGGTTAGGTTAGGTTGAGTTGGGTTGGGATTTAGGTTGGGTTGGGTGGGTTGGGTTAGGTTGAGTTGGGTTGGGTTGGAATTTAGGTTGGGATTTAGGTTGAGTTAGGTTAGGTTGGGTTAAGGTTGGGTTAGGTTAGGTTGGAAGTTGGGTTGGGTTCAGGTTGGGTTGGGTTGGGTTGGGTTAGGTTGGGTTGGGTTAGGTTGGGTTGAGTTGGGTTAGGTTAGGTTGGGTTAGGTTGGAGTTAGGTTGAGTTAGGTTAGGTTGGGTTGGGTTGGGATTTGAGTTGGGATTTAGGTTAGGTTAGGTTGGGTTGGGTTGGGTTGAGTTGGGTTAGGTTGGGTTGGGTTGGAGTTAGGTTGGGTTAGGTTGGGTTGGGTTAGGTTGGGTTGGGTTGGAAGTTGGGTTAGGTTGGGTTAGGTTAGGTTAGGTTAGGTTGGAGTTGGAGTTAGGTTGGGTTAGGTTAGGTTGGGTTGGAGTTGGGATTGGGTTAGGTTGGGATTGGGTTGGGTTGGAGTTGGGATTGGGTTGGGTTAGGTTGGAGTTGGGTTAGGTTGGGTTAGGTTAGGTTAGGTTGGGTTGGGTTGGGTTGGGTTGGGTTAGGTTAGGTTGAGTTAGGTTAGGTTAGGTTGGGTTGGGTTGGGTTAGGTTGGGTTAGGTTGGTTGGGTTAGGTTAGGTTGGTTAGGTTGGGTTAGGTTAGGTTAGGTTAGGTTGGTTAGGTTAGGTTAGGTTAGGTTGGGATTGAGTTGGGTTAGGTTGGGTTAGGTTAGGTTAAGGTTGGGTTAGGTTGGGTTAGGTTGAGTTGGGTTAGGTTAGGTTAGGTTAGGTTAGGTTGGATTGGGTTAGGTTGAGTTGGGTTAGGTTGGGTTAGGTTAGGTTGGGTTAGGTTGGGTTGAGTTGGGTTAGGTTAGGTTGGGTTGGGTTAGGTTAGGTTGGAGTTAGGTTGGGTTGGGTTGGGTTAGGTTAGGTTGGGTTAGGTTGGGTTAGGTTGGGATGGGTTGGGTTGGGTTGGGTTGGGTTGGGTTGAGTTAGGTTGGGATTGGAGTTGGGTTAGGTTAGGTTGGGTTGGAGGTTAGGTTGGGTTGGGTTGGGTTGAGTTGGGTTGGAGGTTGGGTTGGGTTGGGTTGGGTTAGGTTGGGTTAGGTTGGGTTGGGTTGGGTTGGGTTGGGTTGGGTTAGGTTGGGTTGGGTTAGGTTAGGTTGGGTTAGGTTGGAGGTTGGGTTGGGTTGGGTTGGAGTTGGGTTGGGTTGGGTTAGGTTGGGTTAGGTTAGGTTAAGGTTGGGTTGGGTTGGGTTGGGTTGGGTTGGGTTAGGTTAGGTTGGGTTAGGTTGGGTTGGGTTGGGTTAGGTTGGGATTGGGTTAGGTTGGGTTGGGTTAGGTTAGAGTTGGGTTGGGTTAGGTTAGGTTAGGTTGGGTTAGGTTGGGTTAGGTTGGAGGTTAGGTTGGGTTGGGTTAGGTTAGGTTAGGTTGGGATTGGGTTAGGTTGGTTAGGTTAGGTTAGGTTGGGTTGGGTTGGGTTAGGTTAGGTTGGGTTAGGTTAGGTTGGGATTGGGTTAGGTTGGGTTGGGTTGGGTTGAGTTGGGTTGGGTTGGGTTGGGTTGGGTTAAGGTTGGGTTGGGATTGGGATTGGGTTAGGTTGGGTTGGGTTAGGTTGGGTTGAGTTGGGTTAGGTTAGGTTGAGTTGGGTTAGGTTGGGTTAGGTTGGGTTGGGTTGGGTTGGGTTAGGTTAGGTTGGGTTAGGTTGGGTTGGGTTGGGTTGGGTTGGGTTGAGTTGGGTTGGGTTAGGTTAGGTTGGGTTAGGTTGGGTTAGGTTAGGTTGGGTTGGGATTGGGTTAGGTTAGGATTAGGTTAGGTTAGGTTAGAGTTAGGTTGGAGTTAGGTTAGGTTAGGTTAGGTTAGGTTAGGTTAGGTTAGGTTAGAGTTGGGTTGGGTTGGGTTAGGTTAGGTTAGGTTAGGTTAGGTTGGGTTAGGTTAGGTTGGGTTAGGTTGGGTTAGGTTGGGTTGGGTTGAGTTGGAGTTAGGTTAGGTTAGGTTAGGTTAGGTTAGGTTGGGTTAGGTTAGGTTAGGTTGGGTTAGGTTGGGTTGGGTTGGGTTGGGTTGGGTTGGGTTAGGTTGGGTTAGGTTGGGTTGGAGTTGGGTTGGGTTAGGTTGAGTTGGGTTAGGTTGGGTGGGTTAGGTTGGGTTGGGTTAGGTTAGGTTGGGTTGGGTTGGGATTTAGGTTGGGATTTAGGTTGGGTTAGGTTGGAGTTGGGTTGGGTTGGGTTAGGTTGGGTTGGGTTAGGTTAGGTTGGGTTGGGTTGGGTTAGGTTGGGTTAGGTTAGGTTAGGTTAGGTTGGGTTAGGTTAGGTTGGGATTGGGATTGGGTTAGGTTGGGTTAGGTTGGGTTAGGTTGATTTAGGTTGGGTTGAGTTGGGTTGGGACAGGTTGGGTTGGGTTAGGTTAGGTTGGGTTGGGTTAGGTTAGGTTAGGTTGGGTTAGGTTGGGTTAGGTTGGGTTAGGTTGGAGTTGGGTTGGGTTAGGTTGGGTTGGGTTAGGTTAGGTTAGGTTGAGTTAGGTTGGGTTAGGATTGGGTTGGGATTGGGTTGGGTTGGTTGGGTTAGGTTGGGTTGGAGTTGGGTTAGGTTGGGTTGGGTTGGGTTGGGTTGGAGTTGGGATTGGGTTAGGTTGGGTTAGGTTAGGTTAGGTTGGAAGTTGGGTTAGGTTGAGTTAGGTTGGGTTGGGTTGGGTTGGGATTGGGTTAGGTTAGGTTGGGTTGGGTTGGGTTAGGTTAAGGTTGGGTTGGGTTGGGTTGGGTTAGGTTAGGTTGGGTTAGGTTAGGTTGGGTTAGGTTAGGTTGGGATTGGGTTGGGTTGAGTTGGGTTAGGTTGGGTTAGGTTGGGATTGGGATTGGGTTGGGTTAGGTTAGGTTGGGTTAAGGTTGGGTTGGGTTAGGTTGGGTTGGGTTGGGTTAGGTTAGGTTAGGTTGGAGGTTGGGTTGGGTTGGGTTGGGTTGGGTTAGGTTGGGTTGGGTTAGGTTAGGTTAGGTTGGGTTGGAGTTGGGATTGGGTTGGGTTAGGTTAGAGTTGGGTTAGGTTGGGTTGGGTTGGGTTGGGTTAGGTTAGGTTGGGTTAGGTTAAGGTTAGGTTAGGTTAGGTTGGGTTGGGATTGGGTTGGGTTAGGTTAGGTTAGGTTGGAGTTGGGATTGGGTTAGGTTAGAGTTGGGTTAGGTTAGGTTGGGTTGGAGTTGGGATTGGGTTGGGTTAGGTTGGGTTAGGATTGGGTTAGGTTGGGATTGGGTTGGGTTGGGTTAGGTTGGGATTAGGTTAGGTTGGGTTAGGTTAGGTTGGGTTGGGTTGGGTTTTTTTTTTTTTTTTTCTTGACTTTACTACTGCTATTCTGCAGTACTCTTTTTTCTTTTCTATTTTCTTTTGCTTTATTTATAGTGATATACTGACTTTTTTTTTTTTTTTTTTTTTTTTTTTTTTTTTTTTGTTTTAATACCGCCGTATTCTTTTAATCATTACAGTCATTGTTGTTAGTACTTATTGCTATTGTAATAGTATCGACACATTAACTATTAACTTTACTTAACTTTTTAAAAAAAAAAAAAAAAAAAAAAAAAAATTCATGTTTCTTATTTTTTTTTTTTTTATTTCTATGTGTTTTCTGTTCATTTTTTGTATTATTATTACATTTTCAGTGCAATCGTAGATGTTGTTATTAATTAGTATACAAGGTTATCTTGTCAACAATTGTATGTACAGTTTTACTTTTGTTAATTGTTATATCAGCTTTTTTTTTTTTTTTTTTTTTTTTTGAATTTTCATAATTGGACAATACTTGATTATTATGTTATATAAGGACTAATTTACAATTGTAACTATACTAATCTTATATTATACTCCCATTTTCTTTATTTATAGTTTGCAATATTGAAAGTGCAAAACTCATAAAGGTAGATCTGCGATCATCATCCTCCATAATTACATGTAAATTTTCACAAATTATTGATATCCCCATGCTGCACTCACAATCATATCTTTTAGCTGAAAATCGTGGACAGTCTGTAATTAAATGTTCTAAGGATTGTACTTCGGTGTTGCTGCAAGTGCAGGATGGAGACGCCAGCAACTTAAATCTATACAGGTATGCTTTATTGCCTCCATGACCAGTTAACAGTTGTGCAACCATGTTGGTGATCTTTACATGTTTAAGGATTTTGTACGCTTGAGTAACACTCGGGAAGAAGGTTCTGATGGTTTCACTTGTAGCAGCCTCTTCGTATCTTCGTTGCCATATTCTTAAGGTGTTGTTTCTGGTGAGGTGTTTGGCGTACGACAATGGGAAACGGTCATAAACCGGTTTCTGCTTTTTGCTCATTGCTGCGTATTTGGCTAGTTCGTCTGCTCTCTCATTACCGACTAGGCCGCAATGTGCTTTTATCCAATAAAGCTCAATTGTTCCATTATGTTGCTCTATTTCTTTTATGTTAGTGGAGATTTCTGCCACGATAGGATTGAGTGAAGATGGGTTGCAGATAGCCAATATTGCAGATCTGGAGTCTGATAGTATGTGAGCTTGGAGGTATTTTTTGGTAAGCAGGAATTTTGTGGCTTGTAGGATGGCTATCAGTTCGGCTTGGTAGACGCTGCAGTAACTGTCTAGTTTATAGGTGGAATTTTTAATTTCAGCTCCATTGTGCCAAATAGACACTGCAGCGCCCACCTTGTTGTTTAGTTGCTACCATCTGTGAAAATCATAGGCCAGTTGATATTTATTGTTTCTTCGATGTCCTGTTGGCTGTTTATTAGTTTATAATGTCTCTGCCGTCTTTCTGATGGATGTGGCAGGTGATATGGGCTTATTCTGGTTTGAAGTTTTCTTCCTGGGAGTAAATCGATGGACTTTCCTCGTTTTATCTCATATATCTCCGCGTTCTCTTTGACACGTAATGCCAGAGGTATTATTTTGGCAAGAAGGGCACTAGAGACAAGGGATATTGTTTTATGTCCTTTACTTATGCGTATGCAGAATAAGCGAGTGAGTCTGTTGAGCATTCTTTCAACGTATTTTCTTGAGGTCGTTTCTGCCCAGCAGCTCGCAGCATAAAGTACTGTGGGTTCAACTACGGCGAGGTAAATAGTTCGTACTATTTCGGAGTTGAGTCCCCATTGTGCTCTAGCTGCTCTGGATACCATTTTATAGAGAGCAATGGCCTTTCGGGAGATGTTATCTAAATGTGGTTTGAAATTAAAGTTTTTGTCAAATGTTAGGCCGAGGATTTTTAATTGATCTGTATAAGATATTTCTGTTTCATCGATAATTAATACTGGGCGGTGATACTTGAGCTTCCTGGTGATTATGGTCGCTTGGGTTTTATGTGGTGCAAACCTGAGTTTATGTTTTTTCCCCCACTCCACTATGATTTGTAGTGCGTTGTTTATGTCGTGTTCTAAATCTAGTCCATTGTTGTTTTTTGCGACTATCAGTATATCGTCAGCGAAGGCTTGGACATATACGTTTAGATCTTCCGTTGCATCCAGTAAGGGATCAAGTAAAATGTTCCACAGCATGGGGCCGCATGTTGAACCTTGGATGCATCCTTTGTTAGTAGACGAGATTATTGTTTCGTTTGCGTATTTTAATATTATTTCTCTGTCTGATAAATAGCTGGTGACGAGTTTTAGCATGGAAGGTTCCACTTGTTTTGCTTTTAGTTCGCAAATAATAGCGGGCCACCATGCATTATCGAATGCGCCCTCGATATCTAGGGACACTAACGTGACAATTTCTTTTTTTATCGAGTCCATTTTTTATGAGAGTTCTAGCTTCGTATAACGCATCCTCTGTACTGCGCTGTGGAGTAAATCCATATTGTCTCCGATTTGTTTTACCTTCGTTGCCTAGTTGCCATTGCACCCTGTTCGTGAATAACTTTTCAAGACTTTTTCCCAGGACTGGCAATAGGCCAATGGGTCTGTAGGACTTTGGATTTGTGTAGTCCTCTTTATTGGGCTTTGGAATAACTCTGATAGTTGCTTTTTTCCAGCTAATTGGAAAGTGACCCAGTTCGAGGCATTTGTTTAACAAGGTTGTGAGGACTTCTGGTTTGCAGTTGTGTGCTTCTCTACAGATGTCTGAAGTAATACCATCTTTTCCAGGTGCTTTCTTCGGGTTCATGTCGTGAAATATAAGATCTATTTCTGTTTTCGTGAAGGGTTGAGTAATTTTAGATGTTTCATTTTTTAGTTTTTCCCTGTACTCTGTAGCTTTCTTTCTGATATTTAATTGTTCCTCTGTGTCTGTGTTTGGATCATCTGTTGGATAAAATGTTTTAGCAAGAAGCGTTGCTGATTCTTTACTGGAGAGGATATCTCCATTGTGGTTTTTTAGTAGTTTGTCCTCTTCTCTGTTTGAGCACACTTTCAGGATGCGGTACGTGCGTTGCCAGATACTCTCTTTTTCTTCCTTTGTACATAATTCTTTCCAACTATTTGTTGCGGCGTTGTCTATACTTTTCTTGTATTCTTCTTTAGCGAGTATATATTGCTCAATGACAAAGGGTTTCCTCTTCGGGTGTGCATTTCTTATTCTTCTTCTGTATCTTATCATTACCGTCTTTTTGTTTGTAATTTCAGAGTTCCACCATTTAGCTGCTTTTGTGACCTGTTTCTTCTCTATCTCTGGAATAGACTTATTACCAGCGGTAAGTATGGTGTCAGTGTATTTGTTTACTACTTTATCTAGCTCTTGTATTGATCTGATATTTTGTATATTATCTTTGGTTAGTTCTTTTTCAGTTAGTTCTTTCTCCAGTTCGTCTCTGAAACATTGCCAATCCGCCTTCCTAGTGTTATACTTTCTGGTGTTGTTTGAAATTTTGTTTTGTGATGTATCTAAGTCTGTGAGTTTGAATAATATTGATTTATGGTTTGATATGGTGCAGAATGTGTCATCTACTCTCCAGTCTCTTATTCTGTGCAGTAATGAAGTTGAGCATGCCGTTATGTCTATTATACTGGAGCACACAGTGCCCATCCTATATGCACTAAATGTGGGTGACGTTCCTGTGTTCAGCAGTTCAAGGTTGAGTTCGGTCATGGTTTCCACTATTGCAGATCCTCTTTTGTCGTCCGCCTTACATCCCCACCAGATACTGCTGGCGTTTGCGTCGCCGCCGATGACAATGTCTTCTGTATTCATGGATTTTATAATTATTTTGATCTTGGACAGGTCCTCTTCTATATCGCCTTTTTCGTGTAAGTACATGCTAATGAATCCTATATTTAAATAACCTATTTTTAATTCTACTCCTACAATATCTTCTGTTAACAATTTGGGGTTTATTGTGAACTGTATGTTCGGGTCTGTGATGACGATCGCAGATCTAACCGGTTTATCTTTGTTGGTAGTTACTTTTTGTATGACACGGTATTGTGAACACATTGTTATGTGTGCATTCGCACCAACATAAGGTTCCTGCATTAATATTACTGAGTACCCGTGTAAGGCAGCCTCCCGCAGGCATTCCTGGGTGGCTGCCCGTCCGCGGTCTAAATTGTATTGTATTATCTTGAGTTCTTTACTGTTTACGGTATCTTTTCTTAAATCTGAAGTTTTGATTATTACGTTTGATTTTTTAACAATATGAAACAGAGGATCTCGCTATTTTATCCCATTTAACCCAGTGTGGGCATTCTGGACTATACGCCGGGTGGTGAACTAATTCATTTTGAGACTTCTTGCAGTTGCAGCAAATTGGCACTCGACTCCTGTTTGAGCACTCTCTGGTATCATGCTCTTCGGAGCAGTAGCCACACTGCTGCTTATTTTTGCAGTCTATAACCCTGTGGTTGAAACCAAGACATTTGTAGCATTGCGTTAGTGGCGACTGATCTATGCAAGGTACAACTTGGTATCCAATGCGTAATCTTTGGTCTTTTAATTGATTCCACATTTGGGAAGTTACCTCAATGATTACATTTGTTAGTTCTTGTATTCTACCTTTCGTTCGGCGTATAACTTTGATTATTTTGTCTTCTTCTTTTATATTTACTAGAAGTTTAGTATTTTGGTTAGTTATTGCTTGGGTGATCTTTATATCATTTAAGTCGGTTGATACACCTATGAGGCGAAGTTGTGGATATTTAATCGGTGGTGTTGAGACAGTTATTTGATTGCATGTGTCTTGAATTGCAGTTTTAAGATTGTTCTGTCCTTGTTAGAGTCGCAGTTTATAACTAATTTTTGATTTTTAATTTTGGTCACCCTATTCACGCAGATGCCTAGTTCAACCAGATCAATATCGCTTTTAATTTGCTTCAGGATGTCATTGCTTGAATAGCGGGGGTCAACCGATTCCAAGACTACAGCGTATCGTGGTTCGGTTGCCGCTTCAGCGTAAGAACGGCGGTGTTCTTTATGTTTTTTACCTATAGGTGGTTGGTCGTTTTTATCTCCGTTCTCGTTACTGTTTGATGGTGCGGTTTTTGATTGGTTTATTTTTTTACTGCTTTGTTCGTTGTTGTTGTGTGTTACTGTAGGATGAGTGCGTTGATTGGTATACATTTCGTTTATTTTGTCTTTGATATCGGCTATCGCCAGCTCTGTGCCTATGTCTGAATTTTCCTGAAAAGCCATCTTTGTCGTTGTGAAGTCTTTTATCTCTTCCACCTCGTTATTTAGTTTGTTCATTAAGGTTATTAAGGGGGCGATTGTCTTTCGTAATTGGTCTTCATTTTCCTCTTTAGTTATTGGTTCGTTTGTAGGTCGAGTGAGCAGTTCCCGAACGCTAGTTTTTAGGTCCTCAAGGCTGTCGGTGATGCCGTCTACTCGTGGGAATTCCGTGGGAGTTGGTGTTTGTATTGCTACGTGTTTATTGTGTTCTATATTTTCTATGTTAATGTGCAAGGCTTTTATAAGTTCTGCTGTTTCTGCTACTTGTTCGGATAATAACTTAAGGTTTTCCTTATACTCTGGTGGAGAAATGTTTGTTGTTTCAGTAATTTGTTTAGGTTTCGTGTTGATTTTTGTTAACTCTTGTACATCTTTTTTGATTTTTTGTATTGATTTAATAGGGTCGTCCATTTCATAGCTTAGCCAGCTACGTATAGCTTCAACGGCCTTAGCTGTGTTTTGTGTAAGCTCGTGTGTTTCTTTGAGGACTTGCTGATGCTGAGCTTGGATTTCAGCGATTTGTTTGTTGTGGGCCCGTTCCACGATAATTAATTCTTTCGCCGCACGGCAGCGTTCTTGTTCCAGTGCCAGCCGATGGCGTGATCTTGAGTCAGACAAAGATAGGGCTGTCTCGTACAGGCCTTGAAGACACTCGTGCACTTCTTGTTTGCACTCGCGCTTCATATTGCCTGCTTTCTCTAATGCATCTTTGCCTGATTGCAGGAATTCATTGGCTCTCTGGGTTGCTAGGTCCATTGAGATTCCTGCTCGTCTGTACATAGGGGGTAGTATGCTGGATCGTTTGCTATCACCACTGACTATGCTATCACCATCAGACCACTCATCTTCGGTGTCACGTGCCGGCTTACATAGCCCTAGAGCGTTCAGTTCTTTATCTATGTCCATTGATATGGAGCTTTCCCCTTCTGAGGCGGAATCTTGTTTATTTGAGTTCGGCGGCTTGGGGTCCTCTCTATTTTCGGCTCCACATGCAATTAAACCTACAGGAGAGGAGCGGAGGCTTAGACCACCAACTTCAGAGCCTTTGTCCTCTTGCTCTCCGGGCGCTGTTATTCCTGAGGTGGTCGCGTTTTGTATCAAAACCTTTTTGCGCAGGGCCGTGCTTGGCGTAGGGCTAAGGCCCCTATTTGCTTTGGGTGCCCTTGGTCTAGTAGCATTGGACGAGCCTGTTTTAGTAGACATTTTTTTTTTTTTTTTTCTCCTTTCGGTCTATCCACCTAATATTTGTCTTCTATGGGTAATTCCAAGAAGTTTGAGACCAAACACGACTATTATCGGGGGTGTGGTTTGGAAGATATAGTCGAATAAAGATTTCCAATATGGAGGACCAAAAATTTGTTTTAGGCAGTATATGGCTGTTAATGCATAGAAATGGCTCGAGTTTGGGCTCAATTTACTCAGGGCGGAGTTAACTTTACAGTTCCACTAAATTTAGGAGGAAATAATATTTATGTGAGATTTACTTGGAATTCGATTTCTCAGACCTTCCCATTCAAAATGATACCAAACACGACTGAATTCGGTTATCCTGATCGCGAGATATTCAAAATTTAACAATTTCAAGATGGCGGCCACAAAGTGACAGTTTGTCGAATTTCGGAATAAAAAGAGATAACCTAGTCGAGTTTGGGCTTGTTGGATAGGTCTTTGAAAGAGGGTTGCGATTAAGTAGGGTATAATTGATTTAATATTGTATTAAAATTTTTATTTAGAAAAAACACAAAAGAATTTTTAATTTAAAAACTATTATAGATATTTTGATTCTGAAAGCAGTTTTTTGTTAGGTATATTGTACTTTATTTTTTGACGTATTTTATACTAGCCGCAGAGGCTTAGAAGTGTGACCACGTGAACTTAGTTTTTCGGAAAAAAATTAATTACATCCAAACGGATAGGGAGAAAATTTTTAATTTTATTGTTTTAAGTATTCTAAAATATTGGGTTTCTATAACTTTAATAAAAAAGTATGGTTGTCGATAACAATATTGAGAAAGATGCTGGAGAAGTTAAGTAAAATTTTTTTAATTAACAATTTTGCCCATAACTGCCTGACCTATGATTGGATTTGCGTGAAATTTGAATTTTCGTGGTCTGGTAAGTGTCACTTATAATCTGGAACTGTCAAAAGTAGGTACAGATTGCTAGATCACAAAATAGGGTGCCACGTGCTTTTCAGTTTTTTGGGTATAATTCAGTGATTTTTTGCCGAAAAAATCTGGATCAAACGGATAAATGTAGGCCCAGTTATGGCCTACAAGATGACATAAAAATATATATGGGTTGTAGATCTCTTTTGGGCAGCGTTTGCAAAAATAGGTTAAAATTTTACCTTTATGCTGCTTTGAGGTTATATCCGTGACTAAGATATTCGAAAATCACATGAATTTCACAACACAGCACTGAAACTTTATGGCACTCAGTTGAATCACAGTGAATTACACCTCCACACCAAATTTCAGACAAATCGGGTAACTTTTACCAATTAAAGGGATTTTTAATAGCGGGAGCTCGACGAAAACGATCCGTTCACAACGGCGGACGGTACGCGACGGTGAGGTTAGGTTAGGTTAGGTTAGGTTAGGTTAGGTTAGGTTAGGTTAGGTTAGGTTAGGTTAGGTTAGGTTAGGTTGTGGCCAGGCCAGGCTCAGGCCAGGCCAGGCTCAGGCCAGGCCAGGCCAGGCCAGGCCAGGTCAGGCCAGGCCAGGCCAGGCCAGGCTCAGGCCAGGCCAGGCTCAGGCCAGGCCAGGCCAGGCCAGGCCAGTCAGGCCAGGCCAGGCCAGGCCAGGCCAGGCCAGGCCAGGCCAGGCCAGGCCAGGCCAGGCCAGGCTCAGGCCAGGCCAGCCAGGCCAGGCCAGGCCAGGCCAGGTCAGGCCAGGCCAGTCAGGCCAGGCCAGCCAGGCCAGGCCAGTCAGGCCAGGCCAGTCAGGCCAGGCCAGGTTAGGTTAGGTTAGAGTTAGGTTAGGTTAAGGTTAGGTTGGGTTGGGATTGGGTTGGGTTAGGTTGGGATTTAGGTTAGGTTAGGTTGAGTTGGGTTAGGTTAGAGTTGGGTTGGGATTGGGTTAGGTTAGGTTAGGTTGGGATTTAGGTTAGGTTGAGTTAGGTTAGGTTAGGTTAAGGTTAGGTTGGGTTGAGTTGGGTTAGGTTAGGTTGGAGTTAGGTTGGGTTAGGTTAGGTTAGAGTTAGGTTAGGTTAGGTTGGGATTTAGGTTAGGTTGGGATTTAGGTTAGGTTGAGTTAGGTTAGGTTGGGTTAGGTTGGGATTTAGGTTAGGTTAGGTTGGAGTTGGGTTAGGTTGGGTTAGAGTTGGGTTAGGTTAAAATTTTACCTTTATGCTGCTTTGAGGTTATATCCGTGACTAAGATATTCGAAAATCACATGAATTTCACAACACAGCACTGAAACTTTATGGCACTCAGTTGAATCACAGTGAATTACACCTCCACACCAAATTTCAGACAAATCGGGTAACTTTTACCAATTAAAGGATTTTTAATAGCGGGAGCTCGACGAAAACGATCCGTTCACAACGGCGGACGGTACGCGACGGTGAGGTTAGGTTAGGTTAGAGTTAGGTTAGGTTAGAGTTAGGTTAGGTTGGAGTTAGGTTAGGTTGGAGTTAGGTTAGGTTGAGTTAGGTTAGGTTTTTTTTTTTTTATACGCAGCTACTATACTTCCAATAAACATTTTGGTAACTCTGCCAGTTTCTCCTTCTACGTACCTCCTGTTCCAGTTTTCCAGGGTATCTCTCCTGATTAGTTTTTTGACGAAGGAGATGGGACAGCTGTCGTATTCTGGTTTACACTTCTTTCATGAGCAGCATACTGGTTAGGTTAGGTTAGGTTAGGTTAGAGTTAGGTTAGGTTAGGTTAGGTTGGAGTTGGGTTAGGTTAGGTTAGGTTGGGTTGGGTTGGGTTGGGTTGGGTTAGGTTGGGTTGGGTTAGGTTGGGTTGGGTTGGGTTAGGTTGGGTTAGGTTGGGTTGGAGTTGGGTTGGAGTTGGAGTTGGGTTGGGTTAGGTTGGGTTGGGTTAGGTTAGGTTGGGTTGGAGTTAGGTTGGGTTAGGTTAGAGTTGGGTTAGGTTGGGTTGGGTTAGGTTGGGTTAGGTTGGGTTAGGTTGGGTTGAGTTGGGTTGGGTTAGGTTGGGTTGGGTTGGGTTGGGTTAGGTTGGAGTTGGGTTAGGTTAGGTTGGGTTGGGTTGGGTTGGGTTGGGTTGGGTTGGGTTGGGTTGGGTTGGGTTGGGTTGGGATTGGAGTTGGGTTAGGTTGGGTTGGGTTGGGTTGGTTGGGTTGGGTTAGGTTGGGTTGGGTTGGGTTGGGTTGGGTTGGGTTAGGTTGGGTTGGGTTGGGTTAGGTTGGGTTGGGATTGGGTTGGGTTGGGTTGGGTTAGGTTGGGTTGGGTTGGGTTGGGTTGGGTTGGGTTGGGTTGGGTTGGGTTGGGTTGGGTTGGGTTAGGTTGGGTTAGGTTGGAGGTTAGGTTGGGTTAGGTTGGGTTAGGTTGGGTTGGAGTTGGGATTGGGTTGGGTTGGGTTGGAGTTGGGTTGAGTTGGGATTGGGTTAGGTTGGGTTGGGTTGGGTTGGGTTAGGTTAGGTTGGGTTGGGGTTAGAGTTGGGTTGGGTTGGGTTAGGTTGGAGTTGGGATTGGGTTGGGTTAGGTTGGAGTTGGGTTGGGTTAGGTTGGGTTGGGTTGGGTTGGGTTAGGTTAGGTTGGGTTGGGTTGGGTTGGGTTAGGTTGGAGTTGGGTTAGGTTAGGTTGGGTTAGGTTAGGTTTTTTTTTTCGCAGCCCTCTGACGTATAATCAGAGACTTTCTTCATCTGATACTACTATATTGTATATCCTAATATGTCGTCGCATTCTCTCTGTGTATACTGAGATATACACACAAGGAAGCGTCGAATGGCTTGCTTACAAACTTATAGTTAGTAATATTGCCAAACTTTGATATAACCTATTAGTAAATATTACTTCATCTTTATTATTACATCTAATTTATTATTACATTATTTTATTATTACATCTAATTTATTATTACATCTAATTTATTATTACATCTAATTTATTATTACATCTAATTTATTATTACATCTAATTTATTATTACATCTAATTTATTATTACATCTAATTTATTATTACATCTAATTTATTATTACATCTAATTTATTATTACATCTAATTTATTATTACATCTAATTTATTATTACATCTAATTTATTATTACATCTAATTTATTATTACATCTAATTTATTATTACATCTAATTTATTATTACATCTAATTTATTATTACATCTAATTTATTATTACATCTAATTTATTATTACATCTAATTTATTATTACATCTAATTTATTATTACATCTAATTTATTATTACATCTAATTTATTATTACATCTAATTTATTATTACATCTAATTTATTATTACATCTAATTTATTATTACATCTAATTTATTATTACATCTAATTTATTATTACATCTAATTTATTATTACATCTAATTTATTATTACATCTAATTTATTATTACATCTAATTTATTATTACATCTAATTTATTATTACATCTAATTTATTATTACATCTAATTTATTATTACATCTAATTTATTATTACATCTAATTTATTATTACATCTAATTTATTATTACATCTAATTTATTATTACATCTAATTTATTATTACATCTAATTTATTATTACATTATTTTATTATTACATTTAATTTATTATTTTCGTATTTAATTTCTAATTCAGGCTTTTGTTTCTCTTTATTGCTATTTTACGACCCCTCACAATATTCAATAAATAATTTCCTGCTTTTCTTATTTCCAAACATTATACTTAAATTTTCGATTACTACATTAGTTTCTGTTTTACTTTCCAATTCTTGCCTCTCTTTATTAAATCTTGGGCATTCAGCAAGTATATGTAGGATCGTCTCCTGAACTCCAGCTCGCACACACAAGATGGGCTCTCCTTACATCGAAAACGACATAAGTATTCGGAGAACCCTCCATGCCCCGTCAATGTCTGGATCATTATTGGAGATAGATCCACTTCTCTTACAATTTATAGGCAGCTACTATACTTCCAATAAACATTTTGGTAACTCTGCCAGTTTCTCCTTCTACGTACCTCCTGTTCCAGTTTTCCAGGGTATCTCTCCTGATTAGTTTTTGACGAAGGAGATGGGACAGCTGTCGTATTCCGGTCTACATTTCTTCCGCAGGCAGCGTACTTCGCAAGTTCGTCAGCGCGCTCGTTTCCCGCCAAACCCGCATGGGCCTTTAACCAAAAAGTTGGATGCTTTTTGTTGGTTTACAATGTTTTGTATATTTTTGCGGGTCTTGACTGCGAGAGGGTGTTGGGAGTCTTGGTTTACAATTGACTCGAGCAGATCTCGAGTCACTGTAAATTCCGAAAGTGGTTTTGGTGCTATCGAGAACCTGCTCTGTTGCCCTATGTATGGCCAGTAGTTCTGCCTGGTAGACGGTGCAGTAGTCTGACAGTTTAAGCTTCAGAGTTTTTGATCTCGCTTCACTATTCCAAATGGAAAGTGCTGCTCCGACCTTTCCCTCTATCTTGCTCCCGTCGGTAAAGATTCGTAGACTCTGGGTGTTGTTTTTGCCTTATTTCGTCCTCATCTACCAGACATGCAAACTGTAGGTCAATACAAGTTGCTGGATGGGGCAATTCAGTTACTCTCGCTTTTTGTTCCAGATCTCGGTCCCCAGCACTGATCGAAGATTGCCTCTCTTTGCTGCAAAAAGAGAAGCTGCTTCTTGAACTCTTAAGTCTAGAGGAAGCAGTCCTGCCAGTGCTAAAGCCGAG
This sequence comes from Sericinus montela, assembly GCA_029286605.1. NCBI lineage: Eukaryota > Metazoa > Arthropoda > Insecta > Lepidoptera > Papilionidae > Sericinus > Sericinus montela. The sequence continues at coordinate 23,747 of JAGSMR010000505.1, forward strand.
TGAGCGAGACAGTTCTGTACCTTTTATTATTTTTTGGGCAAACCCTCTCTGCACCATATCCAGGTGTTTCGGACTCCCAACTTACGAGTCGCTGGCGCCCACGCTCGCCGCGTACAGTATCACCGGCTCAGCCACCGCCGTGTACACAGTCCTGATAATCTCAGGTTGAAGGCCCCAACTGATCTTAGCAGCTCTCGACAGCTGTGCGTATAGAGCTGTTGCCTTCTTACACACATTCTTCACATGTGTGTTGAATGTGATTTCTTGTCAATGGTGACACTGAGCACCTTTGAGTTCCGACATGCCACGCCTATCCCGCCCATGTTTAGTTGTGGAGAATCGTATTTCAGCTTGTTTGTTAGAACCATTGCCTTGGTCTTCTGAGGCGCGAATTTAAGTTTGTTACGGATTCCCACTTCCGAACATGCTCGAGGCTGCGTTGGCACGTCTCTGGATTTCAAGAGCTGTGTCGCCTGCAAATAACAGGACTATGTCATCAGCAAATGCCTGACACCGGTCTCCGGTCGCGTCTAGCTCTTTAAGCAGGGGATCCAGAAGCAAATTCCATAGTACAGGACCCCCAATGGAACCTTGTACATCCCTTTGATGTCATTTGGTGACTTCCGCACCTGCATACCTTACCCTTACTTTTCTGTCCTGGAGATAGCTGTCCATCAGTCGTCTGATATTTATTGGACATCTTTCCTCAGCCAATCGGTACTTTATGGCCAATACTGCTACTATCAGCCCTCTATGTCAAGTGAAATCATAACAATTATTTTTTGTTATTTAATTCTGCACGTATGTATTCCATCATGTCATAGAGGAGTCCCCAGTTCTCTGTGGCGTGAAGCCGTATTGGCGAGTACTGCTTGTAGGCTGGATGTACCATCTTATCCTTCTGATGACCATCTTCTCAGGACTTTTCCATAACAGGTAATAGGCCTATGGGTCTGTATGATTTAGGGTGCGTATAGTCCTCTTTTCCAGGCTTCCGTGGCACATGATCACTGCTCTTCCATACGGTGGGGAAATATCCTAATTCAAGCATTTATTTAAAAGGCTCAAAATATACCTGGGTTTTGCAAGATAGCTTCTCTGCATATATCAGCTGGGGAAAAATATCCATTTTGTGTATTGATAATGGTGTCGCCTCGTGGACGCCGACGATTTTAAAGGTGTTGACACTTTGTAAATAGGTTGATTCGAGATTTTATTCCCGGAAGGGCCAATATATGTAGACTATTTTCGGTTTTGTGTATTGATAATGGTGTCGCCTCGTGGACGCCGACGATTTTAAAGGTGTTGACACTTTGTAAATAGGTTGATTCGAGATTTTATTCCCGGAAGGGCCAATATATGTAGACTATTTTCGGGTCTAGACGTTTGTGGTATTTTCGTAGTTTTTGATTCTATAAACACAAGTGCTTTTAGCTACTTACTTTAAGATCTTTGTGTGATGTATTTGATGCTGTCCCTTCTAATTTGTTTGTATATTATTCAAAAAATTAATCTAAATTTCTATCAGATATCAAGATGGCAGCGCATTTAGTGATTTAACGAAAGCGTACAAACTCACTTTTGTAAAATTTCGTAATTTGAAAGCCAAAATATAACTTAAATTCTTTTACTTATGTCCTGTAGCGAATTAATGAATTCGTACGAGTACTAATATCTTATATTATAGTACATTCATTAAAGATTTCTTAAAGTAATTAAAGTTGTACGCTTTATATATAAACATAAACTTTGTTCAAAAATTAACTATTATTTCAATTTTAACAATAATAAAAATACTCCAAATATGACCTTTTATGGAAAGCTAATAACAATATCAATTTTTTATTGTTTAATTTGTTCATTATTGCAACCAAAAATAACCAAAGACGGACTTTAATGCCTATAGGCTTTGCTGCCTGTTAATCTCTTTGTTTTGCTTTATAAATCAACATAGTTATTTTTAAATATTTTTGACAACCCTAAAAAGAAGAGTAGCTAGCAAACTGGTGATTTCAATCTCATTGTGCCACAGTTCATAGATTTAAATTTATGGCACAGGCTCCACCTTATTAACGCTTGCTGTCGCATATACAGTTGCTCTCATAGGCATTAAATTAATATGAAATAAGTCAATAACCCTTTTGTAGTATAATGGTGTCGCCTCGTGGACGCCGACGATTTTAAAGGTGTTGACACTTTGTAAATAGGTTGATTCGAGATTTTATTCCCGGAAGGGCCAATATATGTAGACTATTTTCGGGTCTAGACGTTTGTGGTATTTTCGTAGTTTTTGATTCTATAAACACAAGTGCTTTTAGCTACTTACTTTAAGATCTTTGTGTGATGTATTTGATGCTGTCCCTTCTAATTTGTTTGTATATTATTCAAAAAATTAATCTAAATTTCTATCAGATATCAAGATGGCAGCGCATTTAGTGATTTAACGAAAGCGTACAAACTCACTTTTGTAAAATTTCGTAATTTGAAAGCCAAAATATAACTTAAATTCTTTTACTTATGTCCTGTAGCGAATTAATGAATTCGTACGAGTACTAATATCTTATATTATAGTACATTCATTAAAGATTTCTT
>JAGSMR010000506.1:0-21987 GCA_029286605.1 Sericinus montela
CCTCGTGGACGCCGACGATTTTAAAGGTGTTGACACTTTGTAAATAGGTTGATTCGAGATTTTATTCCCGGAAGGGCCAATATATGTAGACTATTTTCGGGTCTAGACGTTTGTGGTATTTTCGTAGTTTTTGATTCTATAAACACAAGTGCTTTTAGCTACTTACTTTAAGATCTTTGTGTGATGTATTTGATGCTGTCCCTTCTAATTTGTTTGTATATTATTCAAAAAATTAATCTAAATTTCTATCAGATATCAAGATGGCAGCGCATTTAGTGATTTAACGAAAGCGTACAAACTCACTTTTGTAAAATTTCGTAATTTGAAAGCCAAAATATAACTTAAATTCTTTTACTTATGTCCTGTAGCGAATTAATGAATTCGTACGAGTACTAATATCTTATATTATAGTACATTCATTAAAGATTTCTTAAAGTAATTAAAGTTGTACGCTTTATATATAAACATAAACTTTGTTCAAAAATTAACTATTATTTCAATTTTAACAATAATAAAAATACTCCAAATATGACCTTTTATGGAAAGCTAATAACAATATCAATTTTTTATTGTTTAATTTGTTCATTATTGCAACCAAAAATAACCAAAGACGGACTTTAATGCCTATAGGCTTTGCTGCCTGTTAATCTCTTTGTTTTGCTTTATAAATCAACATAGTTATTTTTAAATATTTTTGACAACCCTAAAAAGAAGAGTAGCTAGCAAACTGGTGATTTCAATCTCATTGTGCCACAGTTCATAGATTTAAATTTATGGCACAGGCTCCACCTTATTAACGCTTGCTGTCGCATATACAGTTGCTCTCATAGGCATTAAATTAATATGAAATAAGTCAATAACCCTTTTGTAGTATCCATACTGCTGTGTTGGCATGTCTATTATAAGTAATCCATATTTTAAAATCTATAGAGCATCTTTAATGGTGTCGCTCGACCAATTTCTTATCTTTTATAACTAGTTTCCTAATATTCAGTCAATGCTGCATATACCAACCTGATAGTCAGTTATAGTGACTCCTGCTCGGGAAGCTATGCTGTGGTCTGAATCAACTTGAATTGTACTGCTGTCGTGGATTTTTGTGTGTATATTTAACTATTTATCATAGATATTATATAAGTATATTGTACCGTAAGCTTGATATTATATATACCTCCCTATGTTGTCTCAAATAGGCAGAAAATTTAAAAGTGGACTTCTGTATTTTCTAAACTCTGCCTGACCTGTAATAGAAATAGTGTGTAATGATTTAAAAAGGAATGTATTTCTCTTCAGGATTGAGTCAAGGCACCCTATGCTGCTGCGTGAGAGCCGGCTTAACCAGAAGCCTTTGTGTCCTCGTGACTCTAGGACTTTTTACTACACTAGTATCGATCAATGGACTTTAAGAATGTTTGATGTATGTATATATTTAAACAGCGACGGGCTCACCACTTGTCACGTTGTCCTGAAAATATCTTCGGTGAAAGGTGTCTCTGTTTTACCTCTGTATTGGGAATTGTGTAATATATATTTATTTATTATTATTTATTTATATTTTACAGAAATCGCCCAGAAATAACTTTTTATTGTTTCTTTCATGTTTAAATTAATTTTAAGATGATTGTCTGTATATATTTTATTGAAATTATGCTTGATCTAGTTTTGACCAACAACTTAAACTGGAGTACTAAATAACGATATAACAGAAATTATCAATTTGAACTAGACAACACCTATAAAACTGCCAACAGAAATATTGCGAGTGCCGAAATAATCTTTATCATATATATTTTAGTGTTACGCAACCCTACGCCCTAACCCCAATTATCACACGAATTAACAGAAATGCTTAGCGACATGTTTTTCATTTTGTTTCTTGACAGAGCAACAACCCTAAGTTATCGGAATGAGAAACCTCATATAACACTTATAAAAGCAGGCAACAGAAATATTATGAGTACTTAAATAATTTTTATCATAGATTTTAGTGTTATGCGCAACCCTACGCCCTAACCCAAATTATCACACGAATTGGCCAGGAAATGCTCACATGTTTTTCATCTTGTTTCCCTTCGACAGAGTAACAAACTTAAGTTATTTGGAATGAGAAAACTTCTTTTTTTCACTAATTTATGCGGGCTCCAGAAATTAATGCTTGTGTTAAAAACTTCTTTTTCCATAGTTTTATGTTTATAAACATGTATACAATAATTATTTATTAGCCAAAAGACCAAATGTATACATTATCGACACCCAATGTTAAACATTTGGGTAATACCAACTGGTGGACTTCATACTGAATAATATTTACGTAAACAGATGATCCAAAAGTAAGTAATCATCTCGGGCGAAGAAACAACTGAGGTACCACAAACACCCAGACCTGAGAAAATTCTTAGAAAAAGTGTTTTTCTACATTGGTCCCCACTGGGATCGAGCCTGGCTCGGAGCTGGCGACGCCATGAAAACCGGAGTGTGCGCCACCCGTCCATTGAGGTCGTCAACATTTACAATTATACTATATCTCAGCACTGCAGGTCTAATATGAATCTTCGATTGATGTAAGAACCATTCAAATCGGACATTAATGCTGTTTAATGTGCATAGCGCCACAAAGTAACAAACATTAATCAGACTTAGTTCGTTCTCAAAAACGTTTTCATAAATTGCATGAGTGTTTTATTTCTTTGATAGTCGCTACATACCTTTTCTTCTCTGTCGGAGCCTCGGCCCGACGGCAAATAAGAGGGTGCTAGCAATGGCTGCCGACGGAGAGCGGGGTAAATCCATCTCTGAAAATAAATGCGGCGATTGCGGCAAATGCTACTTACGTTAGCTGTACACGTCTGTGGTGAACTTTTGCATGCCATTGGCAATACTGTATCTGTTGTAATTAATTTGATATAAATATATTGAAATGGTAATTTGCCATTATCTCAACCAAGAAAATAATTTAAACGGCCCGCTGTCTGCGGCTGTAGCTTCACGAGGTAACCCGCAAACTGCGTCTATATGTGTCACTATTATGTGGAAGTTTGTGTATTATTTAGTTTATGATCGGACTAATTTGGAAAATACATAGACTGGTAAGTATGAGTATTTTTACTATAAAACGATATAACAAAACGTAAATAAGTAGATAGAAGAAAAAGAGAAAGAGTAAGTAAGATATAGATAAAGTTAAATAATCGACTTTACATACCAATTGAGTCCATATTTTTAAATTTACTACGTGAAGATATATGTTTATTAAATTATAAATACATTGTGGGCAATGGGATTTTTGTTGTAGAAGGTGTACACCGCCCTATGAATGAGTTACTCAATGAGTCTAGTAACCGATGTTACTAGCTGAGTTTATTCCTTGTATTTAAATAATGTACATCAGAAATTCTTTGAATAGTATTAATGTTACAAGTATTTGGAATTTTTAAATTCGTTTGTTTGTTGTAAGGCTGGTTTAATATGTTAATTTTCTCTCTAGGTGGCTCTGGAATCTATACAATATATTGCTCTGGTGGCCCTCTTTAATAAAAGAAATATTGTTTCTTTGTCATCTGCGTAGCCCCATGTAATACCATTTTGACATTGTGCTACAGGGAGTAACTAGAAGACAGCAATTCATCGTTGTGCATCAGTTAGGAATCTTATTTTTCTTATCGCATATGCCTTGAGCTTAATCGCAAGTTGGAACATCAACCAGAGACCCTTAGGAGTTTTGCATCAAGGTTATTCCGAAAAAGAGACGTATTCACAAGGCTCAACTCTTCACTCATTCTTTAGATAATATATATCTATATTATTATATATATCACTGAACTGAATCGATTTGTGTTCACTTAAAACGACTGCGAAGAACAGCGAGCCAAAGACGGCTTTAACTGCATATTTTGGTTACGTTGAGTCAGTTTAAGATATGGCCTTCTTATATGGGGTAATTCTCCGTAGCCAAAGAGCCTTCATTGTGCAAAAAAAAAATGTGTAAGAGCTGTTGTGGAGTTGGACCACTAACTTCTTGTAAACCACTGTTTCATAAGTTTAAGATATTAACTTTATCAGGTTTATATATTTTCCTTATAGGCTGTTTTGTCAAGAAAACACAGATTTTTAATGAATGTAAAGAATTATATAAATTCTAGGACAAAATACAGAGACCCATCAAAATTAAAAATACCAGCAGACAAATTGTATGAAAAAAAATTGTTTCATGATGGCAATCACAGTATATAATAAAATTCCCAAATTTATAAGAGAGCTCCCTGTTAAAAATTTAAATCCACTCTTTACAGATGGTTAATAGAAATGTTTTATGACAAAAATGCTTGAATTATAATAGACATCAATTTTATTTGTATACCATATATGTTTTTATTTGCGACCATTTTTAACTTGAAGCAGTTTTTTCCTGAATTCTATCTTAATGAATAAAAAAAAATATTTAATAGTAAATAGTAACCTTGGTAGGAAGTAAGTTTTCAGGAATGATTTCATTGCGGGCTGTGATTGGGTATAATGTTAATATAATTAACACAGTAGACAAAGGATGGAAAAGGAGTTAATTGTTACATGTGCTTTTATTCATTAAATGATTTATGTATAAAATTATTATTACTAATTATTATTTTTAATACCTTTTTTTCTATTATATCTATCGTTTTTATTTAATGAGAGTACGTATTGACGGTTGATTGACATTAATAGTTATTGTTTTAGTTGTTTATTATTATCTTATCACAACTATTTTCTTAATTATTGTAACCATTAAATAATTTTATATTATTTGTATGTCAGGATTTATCGACGAAACGTGTTTGATCTTTTTATTTTATAGTTGTCATCACGTGTACCATGTTTCCTAGGACACCGGACACTCTTTACTCCAACGAGTTATCAATCGAATTGGATTTTAGGTATGTATGTGAGAATGCTTTCCTTTGTTGTTTTGCTTGTAAAATTTATTTCCCCAGCTTTCCACGCTCCACGGAAATGACCGCACCTTTGGGAACGTTCTACTCTAAAGGAATTCAGACGTAAGGATTACCAGGGAAGTATGGGAGCGCAGGGCTGGCTTACAGCGCGATATCGAATTGCTCGTTCCAGTTCGAGGATACCACCCACCGATACCTTCACACTTACTCCGTCAGCATGGCCTTCACACCACGGTAATCTCCTGTGAGCTGCAGCCCTCAGCTGTGGCCATCCTGAAGAGACACGTGGCCGTAACCCCGTCCGTAATGGCGGAGTGCTACCGTTAAGCGTGAAATCGTTACCGAAGGTGCGTGTTGCCTCGCGACACTAATACTCCCCACGTGCCGGTTGGCTCAACCCCCAGGACTCCGACGTCCGCGCACGGAGCTCGACTGCACAGGTCGAGCGCAGGTGCGTTTTGGTTAGTCTGCCAACTACATTAAAATCATTGACAAGAACCGCGTGGTCCTCTTTGCTCAGCGAGTGAGCGCTGGAGAGCCAGTCACTCGCTGATGTTGCCTCCAAATTGTACCAGAGCCAGTTAACCTTCAACTTTTCGCTACGCAATTTTATTGATTTTTAAAGCATATTGTTATACTTAGCCTTTGTGTAATATAATTAAAGATATTTTTTAAATGGGACAATAAGTGCAAATGGGACAATAAGTGCAAATGGGACAATAGATGGCGCCAGTGCCAAGCTGAGCATAAGTAAAAAGAAAAAGAGAATACAAATTTAAAATTTCAACTGATGCGTGTAAGGAACGCTGGCTCAGGTAAGAGCGTGCCACAGTTCGGCAGGAAGTCGCGAGTTCGAATCACACGTGTCAGTTGAAATCTTAAAGACGTTTTCTCTTCAACTTTTCATTCATAAGTTTTGAAAAAACCATTAGTACGAAGCTTGGGTATCGAACTCCGGGTTTATGACTCGAATCCGATCATCCAACCACTCAGCTATTGTGATGGTATGGTATATGTGATATAAGGCTTGACTTAAGATATTCATGAAAGATGGTCCTCCCCAACACGAGCGGGTTCAGGATCTCACTGCGGCACTCCGTGCGCGTCGCACTCGAGCTGCGGCCGGAGAGTTGCTGCGTCTAATGGAGTGCACAGTAAGGTGGTGGAATAATATTCCATAACTTTGCTTTAAATATTGCTTAACAGATATTATAAGAAGTCACGGTAGCAGCCAGTAGTTGGGTGATCGAAATTCCCTCAAGGGAACCGAATTCGATCTCCAGAAGGTGCTAAGACTTTTCAAAACGCTTGTATGTACGATATAAATACGGCGACAGGCTCACCGCCCATTATGTTGTACCACTAAATGGTCTAAACCTCTTGTTACCTCCTGTAAATTTATATTAAATTGCATAGAAAATTGATTAAAATTTTAATTTGAACCAAAACACTAGAATCAATTAAAATACTTACATCCTGACATCCACCAACAGCGACGCACTTGCCGTTTCCCAATGTATCGGAGACCGAACAAACGTCCGCGCTGTCTGTCTGAAACGCTGCACTACTCTAATCCTTTGAGCAGCGTCAGACTCAGTTCCCGTAATGCCCTGTTATTAAAAAATAATGTAATGTAAATCTAATTTTAGTTCTGAATTTTAGCACAAAATTGAAATATCTGAAGTTTAGTTTTATAAAGAAAAATCATGTAATATATAGATGCAAAATCATATAGAAGTCAACAGTTCTTCACTTCCCTTGACACCTTTATGTATATTTTCAAACTATATATTATAAATATTCGATATCTATTATCGATGAAACCAACATATCACGCTGTTTCACAGTGGGTCGAAAGAACTACATTGTGTCTGAACCTCTGCCTACTCCAGGGATTGGGAATTATGAGAAAATAATTACAATATAATGCTCGAGTATTTTTTCTCTTGTATTTTGTGTAATAATAATGTCACCAGTTAGCTCAGTATATTTTCGAAATCCGCCAAAAGTCACGATAGCCGAGTTGTTGGGTGGTCGGAATTTCTAGTCAGAGACCGAGTTCGATCCCCAGGTGGTAGTACCAATGAGTTTTTCAAAAACTTATGTACGAATTTCATCGTTGGCGGAACATAAGGGCAGCGACTGGGCTCTACACCTGTACATTGTCGAAAATATCGTCGGTGGAAGGTGGGTCAAAGGGACTTGGTGTCTAGACTTGACCTCTGTCTACCCTGTATTGGGAATTGCGTGAAGATTTTTTTTAATCCTGCCATCTGTCGGTAGTTGAGCGACCACTTTTGAATATACAAGTGAATGAATCTGTGCGTTACTAACAAGGAGTATATATATTCGACGTTATAGTTACTAACTAGCCACAAAGCGTTTAACTCATCCTCCCCTGTGTAGTACAATGTTGTAGCAGATTGTCAGAGCTTTTGTTCATAGCAAGTCGAAGTCCTTACGAAATCACGACAAAAAAAGGTATGGCATTCTTAACACCACGGGAATATAAATATTATTACAAAATATTATTACCTATATTTATTTCATAATCTTAATCAATGCTCAACAATAAATCTAAAATAATATATATATTCGAAATACAATACCAAACCGCTCAGAACCAACAAGTCTGTGAAATGTCGGCAAAAATATATACCAAAAGATACTCGATCATGTGCCGTTTTATAAATGGCTGATATTTTGTTGTCAAACGAGCAATAAAACCATTAGTATGAAAAGCAAAAAACAATCAATATATTTTCTGTCATAGATATATAACCATTATAAATGGAACAGTTTATTTACGCTGTATCTTAGCCGTCCTCTCTGGTGGACTGCGATATCGTTAGCTGCACTGCTCTGCGAGAGGGTACAACTCTTGCCACGTCTTCCATGGCCAGCACAAAAGCTACGCCCAGCTGGAACGTAGAAACGTTCAATAGAAATTAGTCTGGCAAAAAACTTTTTATAAATAATAAAAGAAGATAAAAATTAGTACGTAAGTTTTGAAAAACTCATTGGTACTGCCACCTGGGGATCGAACTCGGTTCTTTGACTCCGAAATTTCTGACCACTACCACTCGGCTATCGTGACTTATAAGTAAATTTAAATACAATAAATGTTATAATAAAGAAATAAATATCTTCGCAATTCCTAATACAGGGTAGACAGAGGTCTAGTCTAGACATTTAAGTCCTTCGACCCACATTCCACCAGGAATATTTTGAGACAACTTGATGTTAGTGAACGGTGGTAAGGCTTTGTCCTTAACCGCCTTTATGTCCAAGCCATCGATATAATTTGTACATAGGTTTTAGAAAAACCCATTGGTACAACCCGCCTTGAGATCGAACTCAGGTCTCTTGACTCGAAATTCCGACCACCATAAATTTAATAATAAAGAAATAAATATATCTTCACACGCAATTACAATACGGGGTAGACAGAGATTCGCCAAGACAATTAAGTTCCTTCGACTCTAAGTTTTTGAACATAAGTTTTGAAAAACTTCCATTAGTACGAACCTGCCACCTGGGGATCGAACTCTGGTCTCTTGACTCGAAATTCCGTCCGTAACATCTGCAACTCGTGACAATAATATAAATAACACTTGTATTAAAGTATCCCAAAACAACGAAGGTACCTTGAACTCATTTACCGGGATTTTTGTTGTAGAAGCGTGGAAGTAACTCTATGGAGTCTAGAACCTGGCGTTAAGCTTGTGTTTGTTCTAGTATTGAACGAATCAACGAAAACAAATACATATGTAAAGAAAAAGAAAAAAAATTCAAAATTATCCCGTGTTTCCTAAATAATACAGTTTTGATTTTATTTTTAAATAATTCCAAGGCTCTGAGCCCTCCTTATGTCAACCGGGGCGGATTCCACAGCGACACTGCTTTTACGTGAAAGGAGGAATGATAAGAAAATTCGAGCTATGGGCGGGCATTCGCAAAATTAATTTGTCTGCCAATCTTGAATGGTCTTTATTTTCATATAAACTCGAACTTTTCCTTATGAGATAGTTCAATATTAGGGATCAAATAGTACACAGTACAGCAGAGATAGAATGTGGGAATTCGACGAAGTCTAATAAGAACCACTTGAGCTTAGAGCCAAACTCTGATACATGATCATATTTGCGAAGACCAAATATGAACCTAATAACGAAATTTTGAAGACGCTCAAGTTTATTTAGATTCTCCTCTGATGATGTTCGAATAACATACATCAACACTAGTCTAGGATGGGGAAGTAGTCTGTACCAATAAAATTCTCTTGTGGGGTGGGAAGAAAATTGCTTTTAATCTTCACGTAAAGAGGAGGCTACAAACAATTTTTTACTTGTCTCTTTTGATATGCAACGACCAAAGAAAGATACTTGATCTATGTATAGTCCTAGATCTTTAACAGATTTACTAAAGGGTACAACATTGCCATCGAACCAAATTTCAAATATCTTACATTAATTTAAAATCTGGTTTCTATTTCCAACAATTATAGCTTGGGTTTTATTAGGGTTCAAATTGAGACCAAAACACCTGCTGCTCAATCGTGGATTGAAGCAAGAACCAAGTAGTGTCGTTAATGGCATTGGCCAAATTGCAAGTGATGTTTATGGTAATCTGAAGATCGTCTGCGCCTGGAAATGGTAGAAGAAGATATTCATTGGAAAGTAGTATTGATACACACAGAAAATAAGAGAGGAGACAACACCACCCTGCAGTACGCCGGCAAGTAGATCATGCCAAGTAGTTAACATTACCTATTGAAACACGTTGCCGACGACCACACAAGATAACTTTGAAACCATTCAATTATGTCTGGAGATATGTTAATCGAACGCAGCACACACACAATAATAAATCAAAATCCACAGTATTGAAGGCATTACTAAAATCTAATAGCGTAAGTATCGTAAGCTGCTTGCATCATACCCACCGAATATAAATCGTAATTTTTATTAATGCAGTAGCCGTACTATGACCGGAGTCTGAACCCTGACTAGAAAAGGATCGAGAAGGAAATTTTTATTTATGATATTATAGTTGTTAAAAACTAAAAGTTCCAAAACTTTTGAGAGAACGGAAGGAATAGATATAGAAGATAGTCAGACAAGGTGCAAGGATTATTTTTTTGAGGCAGGATCAGAATGGCATCTTTCCATACCCGAGGAAAATATTTTGAGGAAATGCTAAAATTAAGTAAATGAGTCAGAACAGGGAGCGAGATATACATACTACATTTGCCAGCACAAATTGAAAAGGCGGTACAGCTGACTAACCCTAGCCCTGTCAGTCCTTAGCATCTCGACGGTAATCCTATCATGTCAACGGCCTTACCGATCTCATACTTTTCAACCCTTTAACTATTTCATCCACTTATCTCACTGTCATCAACATTTATATTAACCATGGAAGTGCAGGTGTTACCTGCACTTCCTCTCTTTCAAATAAACATTCAAAATCTCTCCATCTCTTTAACAGATATTCTTCTCCTTTTATAATGCTCCATCTTGACTCTGATTGTATTCAGCTCCAGTGAGGTTTTCTCTGTGTATTGACAGATTTCCGAAAACTTGATGTTTGACTGCAAATCTTCAGTAACCTCTATCAAAAATAATCCTTTTTGTTCTTCTTTTTCTTTCTAGTCACAACATCTTTTTGCAGCTGATTTAGTCTTTTTATACTTCTTTCTCGCTTCCTTTATCTCGTCATTCGTCGCCTTTTGAAGTTTTGGTTAGCTTTTGTTGCTAACCAATCCAACTCACCTTTCTTTGCTTTTCTTGCACAGCCTTTGGCCATCTTTATCCATCCACATTATACTTCTTTCTTTCTTTCCTTTGTTTCGCTTCTCCGCATACCTCCTTGCTTAACATTCACGACTCCTTTTTAAATGTCTCCCACAAATCTTCAATCACATATCTCTTCTATGCCTTTAAAACTTTCTATCAATTTCTCTACATACTCGTCTTTCTTATCTTTTCTTGGAGATTTTCCACTTTTATTCTGTCAAAACACTCTCACGTAGGCTCACAGCTCCTCGGTGTCGCCATCGTTTAAAAGATGCCATGTATTCGGGTTATGACCGGGAATGGTCTGTGTCAGCCTACACCGCGGTACGCCTCGAGTGTCTAGCAGGATTCTTCACCAATCTTTTTGATCCACAATAACAAAATCAATTATACTTCTAGACTCACCCACAATTCTTGTATACAAATAGATCTTTTGTAATCAAACATTGTATTGGCCACACAGATTCCATTCAGGCATACTTCAAGTAGGCTTCTCCCATTTTCGTTCACTCTCTTGTCTACGTGTACCCAGTACTCCTTCATACCCATCACGCTTTACTCCAACCCACCCATTAAAATTCTTCACGAGTCCGTTCATTTTCTCGCATTTATTCAAGACCTCTCTCATGCTATCCCAAAATTCCTCTCTCTCTTTTTGGGCTTTTGTGTACCTTACCGAATCCGTCGGTGCATAGACCCCAAGGATAAAACAGGCGGGTGAGTCAACTTTAACCTAGCTTCAGAGGAGTCTTGGGCTTACACATTCATGCTCTATCACACATTCAACTATTCGAGAGGAAAGAATCACACCAACTCCTGAAGCAGCCTCGGCTGGTTTGGGGACTCCCGACCAATGCCGTGTAGGGACCATGAACCGTGGTGTCCACATCTTTCTCTTGGTTTCGTTCACGCACAGGATATCTAACCGTAGACTATTATATGGAACCTTTGATTTGAGTTTCCCAAAAATACGAATTGATTAGCTGGAATGAAAATAGACCAGCGCGGATGAGAGTTAGGATTAGGAATGAATGGTGTGTGGTATCATGAGAACGAGAGCAGGAAGAGCTGACCAGGACGAGGATAGGGTGAGCCAGGGGCTGGATGATGGAGGCAGGTGGCACTATCCCCAGTGAGGTGGGCTCACGTTTCAGAGTTGGGGTTTGCTGGGGCTGGTTTGGAATTGGTTGTGTGATATTATTATTATTAATATTATTGATATTATTGTGTGTGTGTGTGTGTGTGTGTGTGTGTGTGTGTGTGTGTGGTGTGTGTGTGTGTGTGTGTGTGTGTGTGTGTGTGTGTGTGTGTGGGGTTGTTGGCCATTTATGGTGGTGTAAGAGGGGCCGGGTGGTTGGAATGGAGCTGGAAGGGATAATGTCTTCAGGAACCAGGTTTCATTTAATTTATTTTCACATAAAAGAAATGAACATTAATCGTTTACCAATAATGCAGCACTAACTGAAGTTGCCCAAAGTGATTTAAGCTAATGGAGAAACTAGCATAATTGAGGACCAGTGTCATCCAGGAAGCCGGATAGTCATCATCAATTGTAATTGATCTTTGTTAAATTATATTCAATGAATTTTATTGTCAAAATTTTTACATTTTCTAATTTTGGATTGTGAGGATGTCAATTTAATTTTAAGGCATGCTTATTGCAACAAATTAATATTGATAATGTTAAAATTTGAGGATGACAAACTAGTAATAATTTTTAATATTTTCTTTGCTTCTAATTTAATTTGTTTACAAAATGCGACACATGTCAGTTCTAGAGTTAAGATTCCTGTCCTGTTATGACATTGTCCTTTACAGGTTACATTCAACAGTAAAGTTTAACTGGATTTGATTGCGTAAATATCCAATTGTTGCCATTTAGCTTGTGCCAAAATATTAATATTGCCAAATATGAGTGGTTTACAATTACTAGGGAGTACATTAGTGGCACGGTGTTAGATCCAGTTTCTAAGTGGGATTCGTTATGACACTGAAACATCAATAGATTTACAAAGCCAAGAAAGCTTACATTAATAATTACTTTTTGTAAAATATCCTAAATTGTCTAAATAAAAGTCGTTTTACGATCTTCCACTTAATCCTATATATGGTTTCATAATACTTATCAAAGCGAAAGAGTTTGGCTTTTTGATATCATGTGGAACTAGTAAGGATACACATCTGTATAAATTATAGGTAGCTAAGATCAGCCATAGGCATTTTAATGCAAAACTAACTTATCGTTAGATAGTATGATATAATATCGACAGTTGATCAATGAGTGAATGTTGTGCATATTCGTTCTAACAGGAATTCTTGTGTTTGGTAAGTTCTTGATGTTACTCATGAAAGTCTCCTCATTAAGAGTTGTCGTAGTAAATTGAGGATGTAAA
Organism: Sericinus montela; assembly: GCA_029286605.1. Classification (NCBI taxonomy): domain Eukaryota; kingdom Metazoa; phylum Arthropoda; class Insecta; order Lepidoptera; family Papilionidae; genus Sericinus; species Sericinus montela. The sequence goes on from JAGSMR010000506.1 coordinate 13,120, forward strand.
AGTGTTACTTTTGCCGAATAAAATGCTATTTACAATATCTAACATTTATAGCAGAATACAGTAATAAATGAACTTGCAGTACACTAAGTATTTCCATTGAATTATTTCGAAAATACATGGAATTAGTCACTTCAAAATGTTTTGAACAGCTAGCGATATCTTTCCATTGCATCATTTTAAAGGAACTGGTTCTTATTTAGCTCTGCTACTGACCGATTAAAATTCGCGATTGCAGATTTAAATGAAAATATTTTTATAAGTTTAGTGGCCAACTCTCTGTCTGAGTTTGTAGTTTTCTAATAGCTTGATTATACTTAAGTGCATCATCCTCATTTAGTGTGCTTGAATACGTAATACTAAAACATGAGTTCCTACAGCGGAGAACCAAGCAGATCTTTTAGAATGGGTAAGAGTAAAAGATGTGAGACAGAATTGTAATCACGAATTATATCTCCTAAATGACTTCAAGTGATTTGTATCGTATTGTTGCACTCATAGTTTTAAATTAATTCGCTTTTTGACATAAGCGTGTTGTATGAAACAGACTTTATGTTTTCGATATGAGATATTGCAAATAAGAATATCTATTGGAATTATAATGTGTAAATATAGTCACTTATTATTTTGCCCGTTCGAGTAGTCGAAATAAATACCGGGGCTGTTATCGATGGATTGAATAAATTTCTGTGATGAACGACGAGCAAGAAATTGCATTAACAGTGTAATTCTGAAAAAGGAATATTATTATTTAAACTCTTAGGTAAGTTAACCCTAAACAGAGTTAGCTGTAGCTAGTTTAATTTGATCAAAGTGATTCTTGCATTGTCTACGATTGATAAGAAGAGTTGCTTGTTATTATTATCATGTACTTTTTAAATTTTATGGGCCTTTCCACAATGGAATAGCTTTCTAAGCCGGAGATGGTTCTTAAGGAAAACGAGATCTCCTATCCTTGTATCGTACAGGTCTTGTATGGTTATTGTAATAGGATTTTGATTTTTCTTTCGAATTTTGAATGATGTTTTAAATAGCTTTGTCTCTTGAAAGTTAAGACGATGACAAAGCATTTTTTAAATATTCTGGATAAGTAACATTAGGAGGTGAATGATAAATCGAGTCCAGGATAAAGGTTGCTTCCCGAGGAATACAAGTTCGTAAGGTGTATAATTTGTTGTGCAGTGAACATTAGTATTATAAGCGAGGATGGCAGTGTAAATGTAGCGGGGCCAATTATGTTGATCTTCATTTACGAAGGATTTTAAGGTATTCTTTCAAGGGTAGAGTGACTACGTTCAAGTGCACCCTGTGTCTGTGGATGATATGGACTTGACCACAATTGTTTATTTGAAATATTTCACATGTCTTCTTAAAGTTCTGCAGAGAAGTTAGTGCCTTGGTCTGTTAAAATGGTTTTGGGAATTCCGAACAGGGGATGTAGAACAGGTGTAATGGGCGTTCGCTGGTTTCTATTTCAGCTGTAGTCGACCTGATAGGATATGCTAGTGAAATTTGGTGAGTTCATCTTGTAGGGTAAGTATGTATTTTTAGTTTAGCTGGACCCGCTTCCGGTAGTGGACCAACTATGTCAGCTAGACGTTGGAAAGGGCATTAGATGTTGTGGTTATTTGCATAGGACTTCTATGAATTTTACGGAGCGCTTTTATTTTCTTGGCAAAGTTTGCAGGATTTTACATAATTCTCACATTATTTACTACGCATCCCTTTCCAGTAGTACCTTTCTTGGATTCGCTTTAACATCCTTACACTGCCTAAATGACCGGCGATGGGAATGTCGTGGTTTCATGAGGATTTGTTTCACTAAGTGTATGCCAGGGAATATAATGGTGTTGCGGTGGATTGTGACGAGAATATTAGTGGCTATGGAAAAGAAATAGAATGATGTTATATAGCTTTGTGTAGGAGTGGATTCACGAAATTCCATAAAATCAGTTATACTAATTGGGGTTGCAGTTTTTTGGATAAAGAGGAGTTACGTAGATTTCACGCAGGCATGTACATATATGTCTTCATAACTCGCGTTATTAAAGTGATTGACTTTGGTAAAAGAAATAAATAGAGCGACCAGTTGTGAACAAAATTAAGGTAAAATTAAGGTCCGTTCCTTACTTAAAATTTCATTTTTTCGTCTATTTCAGTTAGTATTTCTTCTATATAGGAGTTATTATTGTTTTAATTATGCTATTTATTGTTTTTAAATTATAATTATTAGTATATTTTGTCTGTTTCAGGTTCGTTGTGGTTCGGGCTGTCTTGGGTTGGTGAAGTCGTCAAGGAGGGTCATCGTCAAGGTGTGGTTCCAATGGTAAGTCATCGGCCGACTGAGGGAACTAGGCGGGAAGTAGAAGGATTGGTTGATATTGGAATCGGAAACAAGCTGTGGACTAGGGGTTGTTGTGGGTAAGTTGATATCAGGTTGGTTATTCAGGAACCTGTGGGTTTGGAAGCAGTGGCTGTTGATCTCGAGAGCGATATCAGGTAGGTTAAGGGGCTGAAGTCTGCTAGTACGATCACCATCAAAGGAGCTGATGTTATCGTCTAAATTCAGTGAATTCAATATTTATAATGGGATTAACGAGGTATCCAGGAAGGGTAAAAAATCCCAGCAGCTGGGGAACTTAGTTTACCACTTTTGGAAGGCTATCTCATATTCGTATTTTATGAAAGTTTGAGACGCCATGCAGGTTTACTGCCTGGTCTTTGAGTTCGCAGGCCAGGTCAGTAGTCTATGATCAGGCCAATGCTATAAATTTACGGCCATGCTAGATATGGGCGGAAAGTTTAACAAAAAGAAAGTATAGCCGAGAAGTTCTTTCTGTGGTGATATAATTAATTCGCTTTTATTGAGTGTCCGAGATGCATACGCTATTGGTCTTTCATGCCCTTTTGGTCCCTGGGAAAAGGACTGCACCGATTGCGTAATTAGAAGCGTCATAAGAGTCAGAACAAAGGGTTTGGAAGAATCTGGGTACATCAAGACAGGCGCTGTGGTCAGCTTTACGTGTTTAAGTTCATCAGATGCGACTTGCTGATTTTCTCCAAATAAAGGGTAAATCCTTTTAAGGAGATGAGTCAGAGGTTTGAGAGATTTTTGGAGAAATTAGGAATAAATCTACGATATTTACAAAACAGAGCCGAGAAAGATTTAATGTCTTTTGGGGCTCTTGGGGTTTGGGAAATTTAGTAACAACTTCAGCTTTCAGTTTGGTTTAACACCTTTTCTGTATTGAAGCATGGCCAAGATATAGAAGCTACTTAGGCTGCAAATTCGCATTTATCGAGCAATTTTAAAAATTAAATTTTAGGCGTTGAAAGACTACCTTGGGTTCTCGATAGCGGCTACTAAGGTCATGTAGACAGATTACACGTCGTCTAGGTACACAAACGGCGGATATCTTGGAGGCCAGCAGGTGCGGTATTCATAAGTCGCTGATATTGCGATTCATTCTTAAAAGGCCAAATGGCATACAGTGAACTGTGTGCCCTTGAGGCACGCTAAAAGGCTGTTTTGGTACATCTTTCATGCATCAGGATTTGGTGAAATCCAGAAGCGAGGTCCATTATCAAGAAAAATATTTACTTTTGTCCTAGCTGATCTAAAATTTCTGATATCTGAGAGTGGGTAACTAGGAACAGTGACGTCGTGAGTTTCCGATAATCTGCCATACCATAATTTCTGATACTCCTGGGCATCTAACTTCTTGGGGACTACCCAAATTGGAGGACCAGCTGGAGACATAGATGGTTTTATTATTCCTGGTCTAACATTTGGTCAATTTGCTTGGCTACTTCTGGTTTGTGAATTTCGGAAACGATATGATTTACATGAATTGGGTTCATGGGACGTAGTTCTTATTGGGGTTACAACTGCAGTTATATGTTGGTTTATCTCGGGAATATAGAATATATAGGAATATTCGGAACATATATCATCATATAGTAGAGGCGTTAGCTTCTTCTATATTTAAGTGTCTGGTTCGGAGAGGTTCAAAACGTCTCTTGGAGTTCGGAGGGTATGAGTCATTATTTTGGCTTTGATGCTCCGTTATAAATTTGATAAGTGAGTTAGAGGTAGAGGTGAATTAGTTATATTATCAGGGTTTATAGGGTCAGTTGAATATTTAGAATTTGATTTAAATGTTACAGGTGAGTCCAGAGTGTTTATTTTTGATATATTGAGTTCTATTTGTTTTCTTTACCTAACTATGAACAATTCGCAATGGATATTTCCGAATTGTTTCTGATCGAGACTAATCCTTCTTTTATTCCAGGATTGGAGACAGGTACACAATCATTGTTTCTGATCTAGGAGGTAGAGAATAAATTGGTTCATGCGTTGCACAGTTCTATATGGGTATCACCAATATGGTAAGTAGGTTTCTGTTATAATCGATATTTCCTTAAAATAATTAAGCACCATCCCACATTCCGATTCTTCAAATAAAAGGAAGATAATTTGTCAACTACGTGAAATTTATGACATAATGTTATGTAAGCAGTTGTTGGGAACACTGATGTATTTTTAAGTTTAAGTATCCCAGAGTTTTCGTAGAGCATGTTTGCCGGGATCGATACTATGGATGTATAGATTCTTATAACTTGACCGATTTAGGTAGGCAAGCGCTGGTTGATGGGGCTTGGAGCGCCGGAATCAACTAAAGGGTGAGTGGTGCACATCAGATATTGGTATTTATTTTTACTGTGTTAGAGTAGTACATGTTGTTGGCGGTGTTAATTTGAAATTTTAATTTCATTATCGTTATTTATTGGTCAGTGATTGACACTTGTTTTCGGAAGGAACTGGGGCTGTGCGTGCATAGAGTTTGGTAGGTTTAGGTGATTTAGCTAGGAACAGATTAGTACTATAATCAGCGGGGTTAGTATTTGATGCAGGCGCTGGCAGTAGAAACAGTGGATGTGGTGAAAAGACAGCTGAGTTGGCATTAGATACAGTGGATTTAGTATTAGATTCAGTGGTTTAGTATTGGATACAGTGGTTTAGTATTAGATACAGTGGGTTTAGTATTAGATTCAGTGGTTGGTATTAGATTCAATTAGTTTAGTATTGGTTAGAAGTGGTTTAGTATTGGATACAGTGGTTTAGTAATGGAAAATACAGTGGTTTGATGATAGATTTCAGTGGATTTAGGGGTTTGGTATCGACTTTAGAACTCCAGTTTCCTGCGACACTATCAGAAATTTTATTCATTTAAATTCAGCATTTATCTGCTGTGTCATATCCATCCTCCTGGATATTATTCCAGTGTTTTCGTAAAATCACGTTAGCTAGAAGACAGGACGATAAAAATTATTGTTGTTATTCCGGGTATTATTATTTTTAAATTAAATTGCGGTATTTGACTGTTTGTTGCGGCAATTTTCGATAAATATGGCCAGTATTTTGCAGTGTCTACACACAGGGGATTGGGGTTAGGAGACTGACCTTGACCCTGTCTTGTAAAACTATGGGTGGCCTTGGAGGGCTAGTGGGTGGGCAGCGTCGGACCTTGTGGTCGAGAGGACGAGGAATTTAAAGTTCGGCTGCTTTTGAGGTATTGGATTCAGTGTGTGAAAATTCATTTCTCTTATATGCCAATGCCTATTAATATTTTTCCTCATGCTGCCTTAAGATTTATTTACTTCGTTTAAAGTGGACGGGTCACGACATCTCGCATTGTTGCTAACCGAGGGTCGAGTCCCGTCATGATCGATTGAGCACTAAGTCCTGCATTGCCAGCAGCTCGGCCGGATAGTTCGTCTTTCTTTTTGGTAGAGTATCGTGATATTATTTATTTCCATGCAGTAATTTCGATAACCAAGATTCTATTCTCAAGAATATTGGCTAACATTTTCGCTAGGATATTGTTTACAACTTTTGTAAGTCAGCGGATAATAAGTGGGCGTAATGTTTCCTATCACCAAATTGTGTTTTCAAAAAATTCTTCGAGTTGGGACCATTTTGTAAATTCTTTAATTACACACAGATTCGGCTTTTCCCTGTTAATCTACTTAGTATATGTTAAAAGTATATACTTGTTGAGTGATTGTTGCCAAATTAATTGCATTTCGGCAGTTATTTAAGAACAAATTAGTATCTCTGGAACCGTCAAAGGTCCCAATAAATTTAATTAAAACATTTAAATCTGCTTAATAGGACATTTTCACTTCTAAAATCTATGTCTTTCACTTCTCTCGTTTTTTGACATGGCCTGTTATAGTAAAATAAAGCCCAGGCATATTACAGGGGTTTAAAACTCGATAATTAAAATAGTCTTATAAAAGGTACAAGTGGCTCGAATGCGAGACAGCGTTATCAATTCCTAGTAAATGATGCGTGGGCGATGAGCGACTACTCAGCACGTGTCTAATATCTATTACTTGGGTGACTCTTTTAAATGAGAATAAATTATAATTTAACTTGTGTATGAGCTAATTTATTCTATTATCTTTTTTACTTTATTCTGAATTATGCGATATAGAGTATAAAACAGTAATAATATTTAACAAACACAGATATTAATTTTGTAGTATTAAAGTTTTTGATGTCGGCAGCACAGTACCACGCCACAACAGTCACGAAATGCACTCAAACCACAAGAATGATGTAAATTTTACGACTCACAGGAGTAGCAGGAATTTTGAGCACCCAGTAGTCTTTCAGGAACCGGATGTGAAGTAGTTCTCCGAAGAAAGTTTTGCGGCAATATGGCGGGATATGATAAGATTACCGTCGAGATGCTAAGGACTGGACGGGGCTTAGTGGCTAGTCAACTGTGCCGCCTTTCCAATTTATGCTGGCAAAATGGGCATGTACCGGGAGACTGGTGCAAGAAGCGTAATCGTGCCATTATATATAAGGGAAGGAAAGGTCACGGCAGGACTGCGTAAATTACCACATGGTATAAGCCTTCTCCAGCGTCGTCGGTAAATTGTATGCGAAAGTGTTGATTGAAAGGGTTGTGAATGAAACGGACGAAAAGTATGGGATGCACAAGCGGGATTTAGAAAGGGAATGGGGTGTACGGATCAGGTGTTTTCCTTGCGGTGCATAGCCGAAAAGGTGTCTGGCTAAAACCAGAAGGTCTATTGCACGTTCGTGGATTTAGAAAGGCCTATGATAGAGTGGTGAGGAATGAATTGTGGTCAGCATTGTGTCCGTGAAGATTGTCAGCAGTATCCACATACGAGCATTGCAATCACACTTTATAGGGATTCCTGTGTAGCTTGTGTAAGGATAAACGGGGCATACACTGAATGGTTTAATATCGAAAAGGTGTGAACCCAGGGATGTGTAGCGTACCGTATTTCTGTTTAATCTGTTTGTGGATGAATTGCTTACGTAGTTTAAAAAAGAGAGAATGAAAGTGGGTTGAGAATGAATGAGTTACTCATTAAGAATGTTTTTTCTATATGCTGATGATCAAGTATTGCTTGCGTGCTTCAGCCGAGGAGTTACAGGAGATGGTAACTGCTATGAGTGACTTTTGTTAGAAAGGGGATGAAGATGGATATAAAGAAGACAAAGTAATGGTGTTTGAAAGATGAGGTCACATGACAGACTGCAATATAGTGATTGGAGATGAACAAATTGAACAGGTGTAGATGAATTTGTGTATTTGGGTTCAAAGTTCTAGAGATGGAAAGTGTGAGGTGATATTGAAAGAGAAAGAGTGAATACTTGGAAACATGTGGTGGATGGAGCTTTGCTCCTTTATGAGCAGGTGATTCGGATGGTGTGTAAGGCTCATTTGGCTGTGCATGGGGAGTTTTGGTTCCGACACTCATGTACAGAGTGAAAGTTGGGTATTGCAGAAGAAACAGCAAGAAAGCAAGAGTAAATGCAGTTGAGATGAGAGCATTAAGTATGTTGCAGGAGTTAAACTGAGCGACAGGATAAGGAATGGGGAAATAAGGAAACGTTGTGGTCTGAAAGAAGATGTAGTGACTAAAATTGAGAAAGGTATGCTGAGATGGTTTGGACATGTCGAGAGAATGAATGAAGAACGATTGACGAAAAAGCATATAAGGCGAGTGTGAATGGAAGTGTGGAAGGGAAGACCTGGAGACGTTTCAAGACCAAATCAAGGGACGTCCTGAAAAAAGGCCAGGTCAGTACCCTGAATCCCGAAGAGAATGTATGAAGAAATAATGAAAGTGGACGAAGCGGAAACAAGTATGTAAGCAGCATCATGTAAGTGGAAAAGAGAGTGGTCTCTACCTACCCCTACGGGAAGAGGCGTGATATATGCTTATGTATGTATGTATTTAAAAGATAAAAAGGTAATTTCATTTGTTTTAAATTCTGGTGGAATAATTTTAAAATCACTAACAATTCATGTCGACGGACATGAATTGTAATATAGCGATGATACACAATGAGATTAGCGGCAGTATTGATGAATCGGTGACTGCCTGTTAGAAAAATCAATTAAATTGTTAAGAAATTTAATAAATCCAACAGACTACGGATAAGAATTTTATTTTATTTTATTTACTTTACGGTCCATATGTACGGTCTATATTAGGGTCTTTATATGCGAGAATGATTCTATATAAATATATTGCACCATAAACTTTACACACAAAAGACGGTGAGCTCACCTCTTGTCATGTTGTCCCAAATTGGCTTCGAATAAAGGTGGTTCGCATAGACTTATATGTATAGACTTCTCTATTGTCTACCTTAGGTATGGGAAATTGTGTAAATACATGATAGTCACGACAGTCGAGAGGTGTGATCGAATTCGAGACGAGAAACACGAACATACACATCGGTATGTTTTGTGTGCGTACGGCTATGTATTGGTCAAACAGGCAGCCCCATGGTATGTTTTTGTTGTAAGCGGTACG
>JAGSMR010000507.1:0-26977 GCA_029286605.1 Sericinus montela
GGCCATGTATTGGTCAAACAGGCAGCCCCATAGAACCCTAGGACAGACCGAGTGATTCAAATGAAACACAGAAATAGTGTGAACGTTTTATTCAAAGCCACACAGACCGGAGGTATACGGAGGTATATGGAGGTTCGAATGAAACATGTCAGGCGGCCGGCAGCCTTACAGCTTGAGGTTGCCGGCGTCGCGCTTGCGGTCGGGCGGCTCCTTGTCCTCGCAGGCGAAGGCCAGTGGTAGCGCGCCGGGTGCCACGCCACCGTGAACGTGGCCAGCCGCCACCGACCTCTGGCTACCTTCGCGCCTGCGCAGTCGGCGCGGTTACTGTCACCCTTACCCACCGCGGCGCTTTGCGCCAACGGAGAATTACACCGAGTTGTATAATAATAATCAATAATAAATAAATTACTACATATATAGCTAGGGATAACATCACATACATTGCTCCGATCCCAATGTAATATGATAAAGCACTTGAGGCATGGGAATCAAAACAACGAAGGCATCACAAATACCTAGACTCGAGAATGTAGAAAAGTGGTTTTTCTACATTGACCCGACTGGAACCGGGACCTCGAGATGACGACACCTTGAAAACCAATGTTACACATATCATAAATTTTAGTGTCGTGGTTGATTTTATTATAAAGAAAAGGACTGAGGTACGTAAAAAAATCTTTTGCAAAGTTGAGTTAAATTCATCGGAATACTGCAACATTTTTATCCTTCCTACGTTTAGCCAATTTAATGTATATAGTATTACGGTGTTGTAGCATTACTGTATGTAAAATGAATAATTGTCTTGCCAAAGCATATTGATCAAGATGTAATGTAAGATATAAGTTAAAGTTTTAACACACTTGGGTATGGTAAACAAGACCAAATGATATAAAATTTGAAATGAAGATTGAAAGGCTACATTTCATCCTTTGACTCCATTCCATTTTTTTTAATCTAGATTCGTGCAACACAAAATATCCGAACACAAGAACGAACTTTTAGAATCTTTGTACAAGATGGCGCTTACATATTTATATATACATATTTACATATTTATATAACGCCAAGAACATGCCGGACAACGTGCGGGAGGCGTTCGTGGAAGATGTTTCTGTGTGGCGTTTGTATGTTTCTAGAACATTCCACGGACCTACTGGGTAAAATGAAACGGACAGGGAGGTTACAAGTGGAGACTTAGATATTTTTCGCAAAGCGCTAAGCCTTCAGTTTTTCAAAGGCGTTGTATTTGTTAATTATACACAATTTTGTTTACATAACTAAAATCTATTTAAGTTTTGTTTTTATTTTACCTACTTGACGAGATAATTTCATATCAACATGAGAATGAATACAAGTATTATGTAAATAACAAATAATATAATACATGTATAGGTAATGGTAAAAATTGCAGATTGTGATTTATTTTATATATTAGTGGCAATTTTATGTTATTTAATTTATAAGACTATAAAGTTACAAAACATTTGAATATTTTAATTGTTCCTCTTTCCGTGACTCGACGGCATAACGGCCTATTGAAGTCCATTACAGGACATGGCCTGCTTATAGAGGAGGGTTATTGTAATCGCCACGCTTGGACAAGGATTGATGATCGCAATACCAGACACCTTTTTTCCATATTTATTAAGGGCTTTTATCCTATTTGAATATGTTAAATACGTGAAATTCAGTTTTTATTAATGTTTGTTGATTCCAAACTTTATGTCAGGGTATGATGCCTGATAAAAGTTTTAATGAACATTCATTAATTAAAACTGAATGTCACGATCGAGAGATTGAGTCATTAATGCTGCATGACCATGGCAGATATGCTTTTCGTCACTTCAGAGCTTGCTTAGCTAGCCAGAACGTAAAACTATTTGCCGTTACATTAAACGGCCTACTCATTTTGGTTTCTATAAACTGAAGAAAGTCGAGGAGGCTGACTTAATTGTCACCCTATTCAATTTTTGTCTGGCTTTTCGAGGTTGCTACCCTGCCATCTGTCGGGAGCCAAGGACACTGAAGGCTTTCTTAGTCGCCACTTACATCACCCCGGGAGAATGGGTGTGGAAAATTATTACGGCATAACCTCACGGCCGGCAATGTACACATATTAAAAATTGTTGTATCTTTTTCATAAAGTATGTTATGAGGACTTAAAGCGCATGTATGAAGTATGTTCGTTCTGAGAGTTGTTGTATTCATTCATTCTATGTGGCTATCGATGAGTATTTGTAATAAAATTGTAACGCTTGATACAAACCAATATTACATCAGACATTCCCAATACAAGGTTAGACAGAGGTCTAGACAATTGTCGTTTCGACCCACTTTCCACCAAAGACACATTTGGGACAACGTGACAGGTGAGCTCGTCGCCGTCCATTATGTCCAAGCCAACAACATAAATCGTACGTAAGTTTTTGAAAAACTTATAGGTACGAGTGCCCTGGGATCGACTTCCGATCACCCTACCACTGGTTATCGTGACAGTTTTGCTAGTTAGTAAATATAGGTTTAATACTAAGGTAAATATATGTGTATAAGAGAGACTCTTATCTTCTACTAGTTGGTATGTAAATAGAAAACAAATTTTATTGAAATTCTTACCTGTAAAATTTAATTAATTTTGTTTAATATAATATAGTCTTGGGCACATTGAAACGTTACGGGGTGCCTCCTTAGTATAATTTCTTTACTAAATCTGTTCAACTTATTCGTTGGGAAACATAAAACCATTCGATGTCGAAAAACAATTTCAACCAATCTATAACGCCTTTAGAATATAGATGCCTTTAGAAGGGTATCTTGACACAGCAGCACAATAAGTGGTCACCGCAGCAATAAATACATTTCAATTTGAATAGAAATAAAATATAGAATGAGGCCATACAAAAACACACATCGGTATGTTTTTTGTGTAATGGTATGGGCTGTATGTCAAACAGGCAGCCCCATAGAACCCTAGAACAGACCGAGGGTTCAAATGAAACACAGAAATAGTGTGAACGTTTTATTCAAAGCCCCATAGAGCCCCGTGGAGGTATACGGAGATATACGGAGGGTTCGAATGAACACAGCGTCAGGCGGCCGGCAGCCCCACAGCTTGAGGTTGCCGGCGTCGCGCTTGCGGACGGACGGCTCCTTTACGTCCTCGCAGGCGAAGGCCAGCAGGTAGCGCGCCGGGTGCCACGCCACCGTGGACGTGGTGCCGCCACCGGGACCTCCGCCACCTTCGTGCCTGCGCAGTCGGCGCGGTTACTGTCACCCTTACTCACCGCGGCGCTTGCGCCAACGGCCAATTACACCGAGTTGTATAATAATAATCAATAATAAATAAATTAATACATATATGGATAGGGACAACATCACATACATTGCTCCGATCCCAATGTAATATGATAAAGCACTTGTGGCATGGGAATCAAAACAACGAAGGTACCACAACACCAGACCCGAGAATGTAGAAAAAGTGGTTTTTCTACATTGACTCGGACTGAACCTGGGACCTCGAGATGACGACACCTTGAAAACCAATGTTTCGCCACTCGTCCACGGAGGTCGTCAATATATGCATAACCACCTGTTGAAATCCACTGCAGGACATAGGCCTTCCACGCTTTCGCCGCAATCGCCACGCTTGGCAGGCGGATTGGCGATCAGGAATGGCAATATTCTCACGTCCCTACCACACGGCGTAATTATATAATAATAATATTTATCGCGGATACAATTCCTTTAGAAACTGCATCGCGCGGGGACCCCACGGACCGATTGTCTCTACGGCAAATGGAACAAACATATAGTCTCCTTTCAAAGACTCATATTTGCGCTATTTACCCGATTCAGCTGCCTCTGATGCCGCCCCGGCCCTTATCGAAGTACCTTGATATGAGAGGCCGCTAATGTATCGACGCAAGTTGCGTCCCAATAATAAGAGCTTTGCCTCTCCCATGGACCAAAGTCAGTCTCATTATCCCTCCCTAAATATTCCACAAGGCTCAAAACCGTTGGAATATTTATGGAAACAAGAGCCCTTCGATGACTTCTTATTCGAAGAACCGTGACGAGATAGTCTGCCGGCACTTTTTGGCATGAAAGTCCGTGGAGGCTTCAACTGTCGGACAAACAAGTTGCACAAGGACATCGATGGGTTGACAATCGATGCGTTCCCAATCGTATTCCTACAGCTATACGTAAACTTTCGTTATCTAGTAATGTACCAAGGTTACTTGATGGTAAAGCATGTAGCTGTAACTGGATCTTTGTCGAAACACTCCAGCGCGGTTCTACCACAGTGAAAATTGTTCAGTAAGCATTTCTGCACATTTCGAATCAACGGGACATCCCGTACGTTTTGTGTGAGTTAGGTTCCAGTGGAATATCCTCGCCGGGACAGAGACGTAACCATGCTTCTCTTGCCTCGTTAGCAAAGGCCAAGTCCAAACTATTCTTAAGAATTTTACGTGATAAATCATGAACACTGTGTACGGAGGCAAGGAAAGCGGCAGCGCAATATTTGGAAACCTCTCTATACCGATACCTCCAAATCTAATAAGCAAAGTAGCTTGAGTCCAGCTAGATGAGACTAAAGATAAATTTAGAATTTTTTCCAAAGCTATTTTGAGATTAAGGTCAATTTGTTTTAAAAAATCAGAATATTTCCATGCTGGACTCAAGTGGAGTAAATAAGTAATTTAGGAACAATAACGCAATATTTTAAAATAGTAAGCGCTATATGAGAATTTAGAATATACAGTTTATTAACATGTTCTAAAAAATTGATCAAATTTTAGTTTCAAAAGAGGTTTCATACTTCTATAAATAACGGCGCTCCAAGGAGGTAAAGAGAATCATTCCCAGTTACTTTAATGCCAGGAGATATATTGTAAAATTGAAACAAACTGTGTCTATGAGAAGACAAACAGTCAGGAATGAAAATACATTTAGTATTTAATAATATATTTAGCGATCGACGATGGAATAGTAGGTTAATGTTTAAAATTTACAATTCAGTTTATCAAGTTATATTGTGTAAGATTTGTACGCCGTAATAATGTGATATGCTCCAATATAAATTTGTATCAACCTGTACACTCACATAGCCTGTCCCCGGCTTCGTGCCCAAGCAACGGTACAATCTATATATACATCTATACATGTAAATAAAATTGGAGTGTCTGTCTGGAATATTGAAATAACCGTTTTTACTACATGTATATGAATATATTTAATAAATAATTTTTACAAGTTTTGTCTTTTTTTCCGGCTAATCTCTGAAACGGCTGTACTGATTTTTACAGAACTTTCTAGATACTGACAGATAGCTAATGTTATAAGGAGTAACATAGGCTTTTTTTAAATTTGTATTTTGGAAAAAATATATCGTCACGCAATTCCTTATACAGAGGTAGACAGAGGTCTGGTCTAGACAATTACGTCCCTTCGACTCGCCTTCCACCGAAGATATTTTCGGTCCAACGTGACAGGTGGTGAGCCCATCGCCGTCTTTATGTCCAAGCCAACGATATAATTCGTACATAAGTTTGCCACCTGGGGATCAAACTCAGGTCTCTTGACTCGAAATTACGAGCACCCAACCACTGACATTTGACTGTTCGTCAATAGATTATTCGTGATATCGTACAGGGTCTCTAGTAATCGATCTAATCGAATGGTAACAGAAATAAGCGAAGCCATATAGATGAACAAGTATTAAATTTTCTTCGACTGATATAATAATAATAACTATATTGGTAATAAGCTTATAGTACATTTAATGTTCACATAAGAAAACATATAACAAAATTAAGGTTAAAAATAGTGAGGGTGACGTTCTGTTCTCCCTAGCTAGGCTATGTAATAGTCTGTATTAAGGAGCTACAGTTCCTGCTCCCTTATAGTATGTATAAATTGTTTTTGCGTTAGTACTACAGTTTAAAATCTAACAAAGAACATAGCAGAGTGCAAATCGACAAAATGTTTATTTAGTTGGTATTTAAAATAAGGTCTACTTATGCCACATGAGTGGTTAAGGTGTTTATGTTTGAGTTTGTGAACGTGCGACTGACTACGTTTAGATGTATGCGTATCAAATAGTGTATGTAAGATGTCACTTTGGAAGTGTCTGGTTTTATGTGATTGTTAATAAGTATTGTTCTGTTATTTCGCATGTTTTACTGAGAAGGAAAGTCTGTATAGCTTTTGCTTTTAGCAACACATCATAAATTTTAGTGTCGTAGTTGATTTTATTATAAAGAAAAGGACCGAGGTACGTAAAAATCTTTTGCAAAGTTGGAGTTAACTATCGGAATACTGCAGATTTTATCCTTCCTACGTTTAGCTAATTTAATGTATATAGTATTACGGTGTTGTAGCATTACTGTATGTAAATGAATAATTGTCTTACATTAAGTATGTTGAATAAGATGTAATGTAAGATATGTTGAAGTTTTTAATACACTTGGGTATGGTAAACAAGACCAAATGATATAATATTTAGATTGAAAGGGCTACTCTATCCTTTGACTCCATTCCATTTTTTAATCTAGATTCGTGCAACACAAAATATCCGAACACAAGAACGAACTGTGGAATCTTGTGAAGCAAGATGGCGCTTACATATTTATATACATATTTACATATTTATATAACGCCAAGAACATGCCGGACAACGGGTGGAGGCGTTCGTGGAAGATGTTTTCAGTGGCGTCGGTGGGTTGCCCAATATCTCCACGGACCTACCGCTGCGTAAAATGGAACGGATAGGAGGTTACAAGGAGACTTGGTGATATTTTTCGCAAGGCCAGCCTTTCAGTTTTTTCAAAGGCGTTGTATTTGTTAATTATACACAATTTTGTTTACATAACTAAAATCTATTTAAGTTTAGTTTTTATTTTACCTACTTGACGAGATAATTTCATATCAAATACGAGAATGAACATTAAGTATTATGTAAATAACAAATAATATAATACATGAATAGATAATGGTAAAAATTGCAGATCAGATTTATTTTTATATATTAGTGGCAATTTTATGTTATTTAATTTATAAGATTAAGTAAAGTTACAAAACATTTGAATATTTTAATTGTTCCTCTTTTCCGTGATCGACGGCATAACGGCCTATTGAAGTCCATTACAGGACATGGCCTCGCTTATAGAGGAGGGTTGGCTGTAATCGCCACGCTTGACAAGCGCGGATTGATGATCGCAATACCAGACAATTCTTTTTTTCCATATTTATTTAGGGGCTTTTATCCTATTTGAATATACAGCTACGAAATTCAGTTTTTATTAATGTTTGTTGATTCCAAACTTTATCTCAGGGTATGATGCCCGATAAAAGTTTTAATGAACATTCATTAATTAAAACTGAACGTCATTGATCGAGAGATTGAGTCATTAATGCTGCATGACCATGGCAGATATGCTTTTCGCTGCTTCAGAGCTTGGTTTAGCTAGCTAGAACGTAAAACTATTTGCCGTTACATTAAATGGTCACCATTTCGGTTTCTCTATAAACCAAGAAGTCGAGGAGGCTGACTTAATTGTCACCCTATTCAATTTTTGTCTGAGTATTTTTCGAGGTTGCTACCCCTGCCATCTGTCGGGAGCCAAGGACACACTGAAGGCTTTCTTAGTCGCCACTGACTACCCTGGAGAATGGGTGTGAAAATTATTACGGCATAACCTCACGGCCGGCAATGTACACATATTAAAAATTGTTGTATCTTTTTCATAAAGTATGTTATGAGGACTGAAGTATGTATGAAGTATGTTCGTTCTGAGAGTTGTTGTATCTATTCATTCTATGTGGCTATCGATGAGTATTTGTAATAAAATTGTAACGCTTGATACAAACCAATATTACATCAGACATTCCCAATACAAGGTTAGATAGAGGTTCAGACAATTAAGCTGTTTCGACCCACTTTCAAATTAAAGACATATTTGGGACAACGTGACAGGTGAGCTCGCCTGCCGTCCATTATGTCCAAGCCAACAATATAAATCGTACGTAAGTTTTTAAAAATTTGTGGCATGAGTGCCCTGGGGATCGACTTCCGATCACCCTACCACTCGGTTATCGTGACAGTTTTGCTAGTAAGTAAATATAGGTTTAATACTAAGTAAATATATGTGTAAAAGAGAGATTCTTATCTTCATTAGTTGGTATGTAAATAGAAAACAAATTCTGCTTTGAAATTCTTACCTGTAAAATTTAATTAATTTTGTTTAATATAATATAGTCTTGGGCACATTGAAACGTTACGGGGTGCCTCCTTAGTATAATTTCTTTACTAAATCTGTTCAACTTATTCGTTGGGAAACATAAAACCATTCGATGTCGAAAAAAACAATTTCTTAACCAATCTATAACGCCTTTAGAATATAGATGCCTTTAGAAGGGTATCTTGACACAGCAGCACAATAAGTGGTCACCGCAGCAATAAATACATTTCAATTTGAATAGAAATAAAACATAGAATTGAGTTTACAAAACACACACAATGGTATGTTTTTTGTGTAAGCGGTACGCGCTTACAAAGGTCAAATAGGCAGCCCTCCATAGAACCCTAGAACAGACCGAGGTTCAAATGAAACACAGAAATAGTGTGAACGTTTTATTCAAAGCCCCATAGAGCCCTGTGGAGGTATACGGAGATATACGGAGGGTTCGAATGAACATTAGCACAGCGGCCGGCACCGCTGCAGCTGAGTTGCCGGCGTCGCGCTGCGGACGGACGGCCTCGTCCTCGCAGGCGAAGGCCAGCAGGTGCGGGTGCCGGGTGCCACGCCACCGTGGACGTGGTGTCGCCACTGGGACCTCTGCCACTCTTCGTGCCTGCGCAGTCGGCGCGGTTACTGTCACCCTTACCCACCGCGGCGCTTGCGCCAACGGCCAATTACACTGAGTTGTATAATAATAATCAATAATAAATAAATTAATACATATATGGATAGGGACAACATCACATTACATTGCTCCGATCCCAATGTAATATGATAAAGTCCTTGAGGCATGGGAATCAAAACAACGAAGGTACCAGCTAAATATCTAGACCTGAGAATGTAGAAAAGTGGTTTTCTACATTGACCCGACTGGGAACTCTGGGACCTCGAGATGACGACACCTTGAAAACCAATGTTTCGCCACTCGTCCACGGAGGTCGTCAAACAATATATGCATAACCACCCGTTGAAATCCACTGCAGGACATAGGCCTCCACGCTTTCGCCGCAATCGCCACGCTTGGCAGGCGGATTGGCGATCAGGGAATGGCAATATTCTCACGTCCCTACCACACGGCGTAATTATATATTAATATTTATCGCGGATACAATTCCTTTAGAAACTGCATCGCGCGGGGACCCCACGGACCGATTGTCTCACGGCAAATGGAACAAATATATAGTCTCCTTTCAAAGACCTGCCATTTGCGCTTATTTACCCGATTCAGTTGCCTCTGATGCCGCCCCGGCCCCATCGAAGTACCTTGATATGAGAGGCCGCTAATGTATCGACGCAAGCTGCGTCCCACACAAGAGCTTTGCCTCTCTCCCATGGGGGACCAAAGTCAGTCTTACTGATCCTCCCTAAATATTCCACAAGGCTCAAACCGTTGAACATTATGGAAACAAGAGTCTTTCGGATGACTTCATTCAGAAGAACCGTGACGAGATAGTCTGCCGGCACTTTTGGCATGAAAGTCCGTGAGGCCTAACCTGTCGATTGCACAAGGACATCGATGTGGTTGACAAATCGGATGCTCCCAATCGTATTCCTACAGCTATACGTAAACTTTCGTTATCTAGTAATGTACCAAGGTTACTTGATGGTAAAGCATGTAGCCAGTAACCGGATTCCTTTGTCGAAACACCCAGAAAGGGTGCTAGTCTCTGTCACAGTGAAAATTGTTCAGTAAGCATTTCTGGCATTATCTTGAATCAACGGATATCCCACGTTTTTGTGAGTTAGGTTCCAGTGGAAATATCCGCCGGGACAGAGAGACGTAACCATGCTTCTCTTGCCTCGTTAGCAAAGGCCAAGTCCAAATCATTCTTAAGAATTTTACGTGATAAATCATGAACACTGTGTACGGAGGCAAGGAAAGCCGGCAGCGCAATATTTGAAACCTCTCTTATACCGATACCTAAATCTAACAAGCAAAGTAGCTTGAGTCCAGCTAGATGAGACTAAAGATACCGAATTTTTCCAAAGCTATTTTGAGATTAAGGTCAATTTGTTTTAAAAATCAGAACATTTCCATGCTGGACTCGAGCGGAGTAAATAAGTAATTTAGAACAATAATGCAATATTTAAAATAGTAAGCGCTATATGAGAATTTAGAATATACAGTTTATTAACATGTTCTAAAAATTGATCAAATTTTAGTTTCAAAAGAGGTTTCATACTCTTCTATAACAACGGCGCTCCAAGGAGGTAAAGAGAATCCGCCGCCCTCAGTTACTTTAATGCCAGGAGATATATTGTAAAAATTTTGAAACAAATCAGCCCATGAGAAGACAAACAGTCAGGAATGAAAAGTTCACATTTAGTATTTAATAATATATTTAGCGATCGACGATGGAATAGTAGGTTAATGTTTAAAATTTACAATTCAGTTTATCAAGTTATGTTGTGTAAGATTTGTACGCCGTAATAATGTGATATGCTCCAATATGAATTTGTATCAACCTGTACACTCACATAGCCTGTCCCCGGCTTCTGTGCCCAACGGTACAATTCATATATACATCTATACATGTAAATAAAATTGGAGTGTCTGTCTGTAATATTGAAATAAATCGTTTTACTACATGTATATGAATATATTTAATAAATAATTTTACAAGTTTTGTCTTCTGTCGTTTCTCTGTATGTCTGGTTCGTCTGTTTTTCCGGCTAATCTCTGAAACGGCTGTTCTAATTTTACAGAACTTTCTAGATACTGACAGATAGCTAATGTTATAAGGAGTAACATAGGCGAAATTTGTATTTTGAAAAAATATATCGTCACGCAATTCCTTATACAGGGGTAGACAGAGGTCTGGTCTAGATAATTACGTCCTTCGACTCGCCTTCCACCGAAGATATTTTCGGTCCAACGTGACAGGTGGGTGAGCCCATCGTCGTCTTTATGTCCAAGCCAACGATATAATCTGTACATAAGTTTGCCACCTGGGGATCATCCCTAGTTCTTTTGACTCGAAATTACGAGCACCCAACCACTGACATTTCATCGTTCGTCAATAGATTATTCGATATCGTACAGGGTCTCTAGTAATCGATCTAATCGAATGGTAACAGAAATAAGTTAAAACATAGATGAACAAGTATTAAATTCTTCTTCGACTGATATAATAATAATAACTTATTGGTAATAAGCTTATAGTACACTTTTAATGTGTTCACATAAGAAAACATATAACAAAAAATTAAGGTTAAAAATAGTGAGGGTGACGTTCTGTTCTCCTAGCTAGGCTATGTAATAGTCTGTATTAAGGAGCCACAGTTCCCTGCTCCCCTTATAGTATGTATAAAATTGTTTCTTTTGCGTTAGTACTACAGTTTAAAATCTAACAAAGAAAATAGCAGAGTGCAAATCGACAAAATGTTTATTTAGTTGGTATTTAAAAATAAGGTCTACTTATGTGCCACATGAGTGGTTAAGGTGTTTATGTTTGAGTTTGTGAACGTGTGCGACTGACTACGTTTAGATGTGCTGCGTATCAAATAGTGTATGTAAGATGTCACTTTGGAAGTGTCTGGTTTTATGTGATTGTTAATAAGTATTGTTCTGTTATTTCGTACATACTGGTTGAGAAGGAAAGTGTGTATAGCTTTTTGCTTTTAAAGTAACACATATCATAAATTTTAGTGTCGTAGTTGATTTTATTATAAAGAAAAGGACCGAGATACGTAAAAATCTTTTTTTGCAGTTGGAGTTAACTATCGGAATACTGCACATTTTATCCTTCCTACGTTTAGCTAATTTAATGTATATAGTATTACGGTGTTGTGTTAATTACAGTATAAAATCAATAATTGTCTTACATTAAGTACATGTTGACTAAGATGTAATGTAAGATATGTTGAAGTTTTTAATACACTTGGGTATGGTAAACAAGACCAAATGATATAATATTTAGATTGAAAGGTCTACCTAATCCTTTTGACTCCATTCCATTTTTTTTAATCTAGATACGTGCAACACAAAATATCCGAACACAAGAACGAACTGTGGAATCTTGTGAAGCAAGATGGCGCCACATATTTATATATATTTACATATTTATATAACGCCAAGAACATGCCGGACAACGTGTGGGAGGTGCCCGTGGAAGATGTTTTCAGTGGCGTCGGTGGTTGCCTCAAGAACATTCCACGGACCTACTGCGTAAAATGGAACGGATAGAGGTTACAAGGAGACTTGGTGATATTGCAAGCGCTTAAGCCTTCAGTTTCTTTTCAAAGGCGTTGTATTTGTTAATTATACACAATTTTGTTTACATAACTAAAATCTATTTAAGTTTTGTTTTTATTTTACCTACTTGACGAGATAATTTCATATCAAATACGAGAATGAATACAAGTATTATGTAACAACAAAATTATATAATATATAAATAGGTAATGGTAAAATTGCAGATTGTGATTTATTTTATATATTAGTGGCAATTTTATGTTATTTAATTTATAAGATTAAGTAAAGTTACAAAAACATTTGAATATTTTAATTGTTCCTCTTTTCCGTGACTCGACGGCATAACGGCCTATTGAAGTCCATTACAGGACATGGCCTCGCTTATAGAGGAGGGTTGGCTGTAATCGCCACGTCATGCTGGGATTGATGATCGCAATACCAGACACCCTTTTTTCCATATTTATTTAGGCTTTTTATCCTATTTGAATATGTTAGCTACGTGAAATTCAGTTTTTATTAATGTTTGTTGATTCCAAACTTTATCTCAGGGTATGATGCCTGATAAAAGTTTTAATGAACATTCATTAATTAAAACTGAATGTCACGATCGAGAGATTGAGTCATTAATGCTGCATGACCATGGCAGATATGCTTTTCGCTGCTTCAGAGCTTGGTTTAGCTAGCTAGAACGTAAAATATTTTGCTGTTACATTAATGGCCTACCCATTTTGGTTTCTATAAACCAAGAAAGTCGAGGAGGCTGACTTAATTGTCACCCTATTCAATTTTTTGTCTGGTATTTTCGAGGTTGCTACACTGCCATCTGTCGGGAGCCAAGGACAGTTGTGAAGGTTTTCTCTTAGTCGCCAATTTTCATATCACCCCTGGAGAATGGGTGTGGAAAATTATTACGGCATAACCTCACGGCCGGTAAATGTACACATATTAAAATTGTTGTATCTTTTTTCATAAAGTATGTTATGAGGACTGAAGTATGTATGAAGTATGTTCGTTCTTGAGAGTTGTTGTATCTATTCATTCTAGTTGTGGCTATCGATGAGTATTTGTAATAAAATTAAACGCTTGATACAAACCAATATTACATCAGACATTCTCTAACATAAGGTTAGACATAGGTCTAGACAATTAAGTCGTTTCTGGACCCACTTTCCGTACCCTCAAAGACACATTTGGGACAACGTGACAGGGAGCCTGTCGCCGTCCATTATGTCCAAGCCAACAATATAAATCGTACAAGTTTTGAATAACTTATAGGTACGAGTGTCTGGGATCGATCGATCACCCGCACACTGGTTATCGTGACAATGATAGTATAAATATAGGCGACTAAGTAAATATATGTGTAAAAGAGAGATTCTTTATCTCTATTAGTTATATGTAAATAGAAAACAAATTTTATTGAAATTCTTACCGTAAAACTTAATTAATTTTGTTTAATATAATATGGTCTTGGGGCACATTGAAACGTTACGGGTACCCCAGTATAATTTCTTTACTAAATCTGTTCTCATAACTTATTCGTTGGGAAACATAAAACCATTCGATGTCGAAAAACAATTTCTTGCAATCAATCTATAACGCCTTTAGAATATAGATGCCTTTGTATTCCTTGACACAGCAGCAATAAGTGGTCACCGCAGCAATAAATACATTTCAATTTGAATAGAAATAAAACATAGAACTGATTTACACAAAACATGCTTACATCGGCATGTTTTGTGTAAGCGGTACGGGCTATGGGCGGGTCAACAGGTGAGCTCCCCATAGAACCCTAGGACAACGAAATCACAAAACACGGAAGGATCTTAACGTTTTATCTACAGCATTTTTTTGATATCCGTTGAGTAAAAAAGGTGAAAAGAAGAGAAAAAAACTAGTGTCGTACACACTGACTCCTGTGAACGAAAGCAGAGACCTTCGACTGTCTGGGGAGGGGACACCACGGAGAGGAAGAGGAGGGATATTAAGTATATGATATCGCACTGCAATCTTAGAATTTATTAAAACTCCAGTCGGGTACCCCAGATCCATGTTGGTTCCGTTGTTGTTTACACCCACACATATATCTTAATTGTACCTGTCACGCACAGAAAATATTTGGTAGTATATTACCATAGTATTTTACTATTTATAACCATGGAACTAACTTCTATTCATTTAATTTGTTTGTGTTATTATTACTGTGCACCCTAACAGCAGTGATGTATTTAAGTGCCAGTTAATATCATTTCTTAAGCTTCAATGCAAACAATTTAGTGCTTAATAGAATACTTTATTAATAAAATTTTAGTTTTCATTACTTAGTAAATCGTAAGTGATTGAAGTAAGTTCCATTACATCCATTTGAAATGGACTGTTTATTGTATAAGGACTAAGAAGGCTTTCTAAAGAATTAAGCAGTTTTCAGTTTTCGTTAATAAATTATACTTACACACACACACTACACATTACCCTGTGAATGTCTACCGCTAGGACGTAGGCCTATCATTGGGGAGGGTTATCTTTAATCGTCAGGCGCAAGCAACAAAGCGAATTGGCGATTGCAATACCAGACATCTGGTTAAAGTGCAACATGATAGTGCTGCCATTCACTGGTTAGCCTTATTTTGGTCTGGTATTTTTGGAGATAGTCACCCACCAGATAAATGTCGTTGGTTCTTAAGTCGATACCACTACGGCCAAACTCTTCAACTCATGCTTACAATTATGCTTAAATGGTACAAATTAATTGTATACCTTAATACCACACACTACATATAAGATTAATTTTCATAGCTTAGAATGAGTAAAATAAAACAAGTTTTACATCAGGAAAGTTTATTTCAAAAGTTGAATACAAAAAGTATACGTAGATTCTTAAACACTACACTAACAACATGTATTTAAGCATAACGGCGTTATTAACAAAATGACGACAATTTACTCATAGATCCATTAATCCTTGACTGTCAAGTTCAACAAGCGGTTGTTTGGTATTGGTTTAAAATATATTAACCTTATATTGGCTCAAGATATACCGCTATTAATTGGCTGTCATTAAGATATTATAGGCTTCTCCTTTGATAACTCTTAGGACATCCACGGGAAAAAAAGGGAGATCGTAAACTCTTTCACCATTATGACTCTGTAAAAATGCTTTAAATACCAATGAAATATTTTTTTATTACAGATGCAAAACAAATGGTATGATGACTTTGCATTCTGTTTTGTTTATTCGTAATTTTATACAATATCTATAATTAAAAGGGCATCATATTCAATAAATGAAATTATAAAATTGAAATTGTTTTATTTTGTTTTCATCTATAAATATAATTTTTGATTTATGTGAAAGTATATTCTTTTCTTTTACTGTATACTTTATAAAGTAGTAAACCAGAATACAGTTATGATTGCATATAATTCCTACGTGACCGAAACCATACATTATGGTATTATATTTTGGCGAAATTCAACTGATAAAGATTCAAGTATTTAAGAGCCTAGAAAAATTTATAAAACCTCTGCTCACTTAAAACCTACCATACTTGTAAGCCTTATTTCCAAAATGTAAGAATACTGCCATGTCCGTGTCTATATATCTATAAGAGTTGTATTCGTTAAGACGAATGAAAATATGTTTAGATTCGGAGAGTGCAAGAAAAGAAAATATGTTTTACTCCAGCACTCCTCCTACACCAGTTCAGTAAGCATATTTAATATAGCAACCATTATATAATAAATTAACGAGAGAACTAGCAGACAGGATCATGGTGGCTTATTTTCAGAGCCAAACTTAAGGCCTAATTAAAAATGTTATTATACGATCAACGACTATTTGACTGATAAAATGAGAATAACCTCGATTAATTTATATTGCGTGAATTGCATAGTAAATATGTATAAAAATATGACATGTAATTAACAATAATTGACATATTTTGTAATTTTAGATTAGTTGACGTTGTTTTCCTATATATCTTACATTTTAAATTAATTTGACAAATGGAATTTTAATTTCAATGTAATAATTTCTCCTTATTTATAGACTGAAGTTTCAAATTATTATTAACAAATTAGTAATTATATTACATTTAACTATCTGAAATTTCTGTAATATTTGCGTGCCTATTTGATTAAAACATTGTACACAAATTTTCATGTGGACATCTGTATATAATCACATGTTTTGAGCAAATAAATCGAATTGTATATATATAATAAATAAAATATGTAATAAATAAAAAGTAGTGCTTTCCCGAATATTTTTTAATGCTAACTGACTAAACAGATTATCTTCAGGATGCTCAAGATCGAGCTCGTGCCATTCTAAGTTTTCCAAATTTATGCATGTGAACTGTATCGTGGCTTATACAGTAAGAGATGGCGACAGAATCACCACCTCCTTTCGCAAATAAGCTCCAAGTGAAATGTGTGGTGAACCCTCTGACTACCCTAGGATAGGGAAATGCGTGTTAATCGATCAATAATAAGTCTCTACGCATATATTTACTTAGTTTTCTACGAAACGTATAACTTGTCTCATCGTGAAATTAATGTTGCTAAGTAACACAATGACGTGTTGTTGAAATTTGTTACATAACATAAACTCTATTCAAAGAAAACATTAATGCGTTGTTATTTGGCAATCCATTAATATAAAGGTTAAATAATACTAGTCCATGTACACCGCCTTGAACTCGGAACACCGAGAATGCTGTTTGTTTATTAGACTTCTAACAACATCTAGAAACTCTTTATTACACAACATTCAGAATTAAACAACATCTAGACATTCTAATTTCTAGATGTTGTTTACAATTCACACATATCCACCACGGTCTGTAAAAGTCCGTTACATGCTATATGCATCTCTGTGAGGGAGGATTTGCTGTAATCGTAAATCAACCTTGCACCTTAAACGCTACTGCCTGTCATATGTAGCGACTACTGAAACACTCTTTTGTCCGTCATCGATCTGTAGTATTTTGGTCTAGCGTTCTTGTTTCCGGGAGACAAAAGCTCTTGCCTCTCCATCGGTCTGAAGCTATTGCTATTCTCAAGGCTGATCTCCTTGTCGCCCTTACGACACCCACGGAGAGGTTTATTTTTTTGATATCCGTTGAGTAAAAAGGCAAGAAGAAAGAAAACTAGTGTCGTGGGACACACTGACTCCTGTGAACGAAAGCAGAGACCTTCGACTGTCTGGGAGGGGACACCCACGGAGAGAGGAAGAAGAGGGGTGTGTTATTAAGTATATGATATCGCACCAATCTTAGAATTCCATAAAATTCCAGTCGGGTACCCCAGAGATCCATGTTGGTTCCGTTATTATTTACAATTCACATATATCTTAATTGTACCCGACTACGCACAGAAAATATTTGCAGCACACATAGTATTTTTACCATTTATAATCCATTGAACTAATCCTCTTATCTATTTAATTCCATTGTATGTGTTATTATTACTTGTGCACTTAAATAGTATAGTGATGTATTTATGCTAGTTAATACTTCATTTCTTAAGCTTTAATGCAAACAATTTAGTTTTCATTACTTAGTAAATCAGGCATTAGTGTTCCATTACATCCATTTGAAATGGACTGTTTATTAAAAAGGGCGACTAAGAGGGCTTAAAGAATTAAGCAATTTTCAGTTTTCTCGACTTCCATTACGGTACGGGATAAGCTTAGCTTGTCTTCACGCACAGTCTCTGACGGATAGCCAGAACAGATAGCCAAGTGCCACGATCCATTCATACCTCTTTCGCTCTTTCAGATTCATCATTGTCTTCATACATGTAAGTCTAGGTATCCGAGTACTCTTGACACCCCGTCTTCGAGCAATCTGCACACATGGTCTTCGAGTTGGGGTCTCGGACTACCTCGACACCTTTTATTGTTAACTGCGTTATATATTAGGATAGTCAGAGTTTTAGATAAAATAGTCCTTATTTGGGTCAATATGGCAGGTGGTAGGCCTATCGGAAGTCTTAGAGGTGAGGCACCTGCAGAAGTCGTTATGTTCATATACTCCATGAATGTATGAGCCCAGTCATTAATGTATAAGTGTTTTATATTATTTAACATGTGCTTCAAAAATAATTAATTTATTAATTTTGAATCATTATAGTTATGTGACTCATGTAAATAAATAACAACACATACGAGCAAATATAACTGCTTTGATCCCAAAGTAAGTAAATTAGCAACCAAAGCACTAGTGTTATGGAATTGAAACAACGAAGGTATCACAAACATGTACCTGATGTTTAAAACCCGAGAAAAATATTAAAAGTGCTTTCTATGAAATCGAGGTAAGTGCGCCACTCGCCCATGGTGGTTGTCAACGTGGAGGACGACCACCGTGTCACTCATGTAAATAAATAACAAATACATACATTGATGGGGACTAAGTATTACATCTACTACCCCAATCCCAAAATAAGCAATTTAAGCACCTGAAACCTTAAAGGTTTAAACCACAAAATACCTGACCTGAGAAATGTAGAAAAATTGTTTTCTACATTTTCGCCCCGATCGGCACCGAACACTGGATGGATTTAGAGATGACGACACCTGGCGAAAACTCGTTTTCACCACTCAACCAATAAGGAGGCAGTGTCAATTATGGAGCGTCTACGATAAACAAATGTGTTTAATTAAAAAAAATCTTTTTCGTCTTCATCTCCAGTTGTCGTACGTCAATGCACCAAGAGTGCTGAAGACGTTGGGACCGGCGCTGGTGTCTCGGGAGCTGTCGAAGACTACAAGTGGTTGAGCAGCAGTGTGCCCCATCACCAGGAAATAGGTGCGTAAGGTTGAAGTGGGAAGTTACCAACCAGTTGTGTAAGTTCAAAGAGTAATATTTGGTATTGGTTTAAAATATATTAAACCTTATATTATTTCAAGATGTACCGCTATTGATTGGCTGTCATTAAGATATTATAGGCTTCTCCTATTGATGACTTTACGACATCCACGTTGGAAGAAAGGAGATCGTAAACCCTTCGCCGATATGGTTCGTAAAATGTTTAAATACTCAATAATAAGTCCTTACGCATATATTTACTTAGTTAATTTCTACGAGTGTATAATAAGTTGTCTCATCGTGAACACGTTGCTTGGATAACACAATGACGTGTTATTGAAATTTGTTACATAACATAAACTCTATTCAAAGAAACATTAATGCGTTGTTACTGGCAATCCATTAAAGTTAAATAATACTAGTCCATGTACACCCGCCTTAACCGGAACACCGAAGAATGCTGTTTGTTTCTTCTTCTAACAACATCTAGAAACTCTTAATTACACAACATCTAGAATTAAACAACATCTAGACATTCTTAATTTGATGCCGTTACAATCACATATCCATAATTACCTGTAAAGTCCGTTACATGTTATATGCATCTCCCTGTAAGGGAGGATTCACCGTAATCGTAACCAACCTTGGTAATCTAAACGCTACTGGCTCAACAAGTATGTAGCGACTACTCTTGAAACACTCCCTTTGCCCGCCATCGATCTCTAGTATTTTGGTCTAGCGTTCTTGCTTTCCGAGACAGTTGGCCTCCATCGGTCGGAAGCTTGGCTGCTATTCTCGGGCGCTGATTCCCGGGGTCGCCCCCATGACACCCAATGGAGAGTAAGGTTTTTGACATCTGCTGGAGTAAAAAAGGTGAAAAGAAGAAAAGAAAAATCCAGTGTCGTGACACACTTGACTCCTGTGAACGAAAGCGGAGACCTCGACTGTCTGGGGAGGGGACACCCACGGAGAGGAAGAGGGAGGTATATTAAGTATATGATATCGCACTGCAATCTTAGAATTCCATAAACTCAGTCGGCAATTCTAGAGATCCATGTTGGTTCCGGTGTTGCTTACAATCTACACATATATCTTAATTGTACCTTGACTACGCACAGAAAATATTTGGTAGTATATTACTATAGTATTTTATTATTTATAATCCATGGGAACTAACTCTTATCTATTTAATTTGTTTGTATGTGTTGATATTTCTGTGCAATTTAAACAGCATAGTGATGTATTTAAGTGCTAGTTAACAGTTTCATTTCTTAAGCTCAATGCAAACAATTTAGTGCTTAATAGAATACTTTATTTAATAAATTTAGTTTTCATTACTTAGTAAATCGTAAGTATCAGTGTTCCATTACATCCATTTGAAATGGACTGTTTATTAAAAAAGGGCGACTAAGAAGGGTTTCTTAAAGAATTACAGTTTCAGTTTTTCGTTAATAAATTATACTTACACACACACACACCATACACGCTCTGGTGAATGTCTACTGCTAGACGTAGGCCTATCATTGGGGAGGGTTAGCCTTAATCGTCAGGCGCAACAGCGAATTGGCGATTGCAATACCAGACATCTGGTTAAAGTAACATGATAGTGCTGCCATTCACTGGTTAGCTTATTTTGTCTGGTATTTTTGAGATAGTCACCCACCAGATAAATGTCGTTATTCTTAAGTCGATACCACTACGGCCAAACTCTTAACTCATGCTTATAATTATGCTAAATGTACAAATTTTAATTGTATACCTATTACCACACACCAGCATATAAGATTAATTTATAGCTTAGAATGAAAAAATAAAACAAGCTTTACATCAGGAAAGTTTATTTCCAAAAGCGAATACAAAAAGTATACGTAGACTTAAAACACCTACACTAACAAATATGTATTTTAAGATAACAGTTACAACAAATGGACGACAATTTACTCACAGATCCATTAACTTGACTGTCAGTTCAACAAGTGGCCGTTTGATATTGGTTTAAATATATTAACGTTATATTATTTTCAAGATATACCACATCGGCTGTCATTAAAAGATATTATAGGCTTTCTCCTTGATAACTCTTACGACATCCACGGGAAGAAAAGTGAGATCGAAAAACTCTTTCACCGATATGACTTCGTAAAAATGTTTAAATACCAATGGAATATTTTTTTTTTATTACAGATGCAGCAAATGGCGCTGATGACTTTGCGTTTTGAATTTTGTTTATTCGTAATTTTATACAATATCTATAATTAAAAGGCATATTGTTCAATAAATGAAATTATAAAATTGAAATTTTCTGTTTTATTTTGTTTTCATCTATAAATAAATTTTTGATTTATGTGAAAGTATATTCTTTTTCTTTTGCACTGCGCTTAAAAGTAGTAAACCAGAATACAGTTATGATTGCAATTCCTACGACCGTAACCTTACGTTATGGTATTATATTTTTGGCGAAATTCAACTGATAAATTGTAAAGTATTTAGAGCCTAGAAAAATTTATAAGGGCTATCTGTCACTTAAAACCTACTGGATACTTGAAGCCTTATTTCCAATATAAATGCGGCGACGGCTCACCATCGGTCACGTTGTCCTTAAAATATCTTCGGTGGAAGGTGGGTCAAAGGACGCTTGTTTCCTGACCGGGAGGTCGAAACGAACAGTTTCTGACTAAGATCTCAGGAAAGGAGAAACTTATCGACTAAACCAACCACGGATGCTGTTAGCCCGAGGCCTTCACAGCTTCATCTGTAGAGACCTGCGACAACGAGGTGAAAAGAAGAAAGAAACCAACGTCGTGACACACCTGACTCCTGTGAACGAAAGAGACCTTCGACTGTCGGGGAGGGGACACCTACGGAGAAGAAGAGGGAGGATATTAAGGCGATGATATCACCCAATCTAGAATTCATAAAATCTCCAATGGGTACCTCAGAGATCCATGTTGGTTCCGTTGTTGTTTGCTAATCTATACATATATCTTAATTGTACCCGACTACGCACAAAAAATATTTCAGTATATTATTATAGTATTTTACTATTTATAACTAAGTGGGAACTAACTTCTTATCTATTTAATTTGCTTGTATGTGTTATTATTATTATTTGTGCAATTTAAATAGCATAGTGATGTATTTAAGTGCTAGTTAATACTTCATTTCTTAAGCTCAAATGCAAACAATTTAGTGCTTAATAGAATACTTTATTTAATAAATTTAGTTTTCTTAATACTTAGTAAATCGTAAGTATTGTTCCATTAAGAATCCATTTGAAATGGACTGTTTATTGCAAGGACTAAGAGGGCTTAAAGAATTAAGCAGTTTTCGGTTTTTCTTAATAAATAATACTTACACACACACCACATTACCCCAGAAAGTCTACTGCTAGGCGTAGGCCTATCATTGGGAGGGTTAGCCTTAATCGTCAGGCGCAACAAAGCGAATTGGCGATTGCACACAGACATCTGGTTAAAGTGCGTATGATAGTGCTGCCATTCACTGGTTAGCTTATTTTGTCTGGTATGTTTTGAGATAGGTAATTTCACCATCTGTCATAGCCATCATTATTATCAAGGCTTTTCTTAAACGCTCCTTACGTCACCCACCAGATAAATGTCGTTATTCTTAAGTCGATACCACTACGGCCAAACTCTTACCTCTACGCTTAGAATTGTTTTAAATGGTACAAATTAATTGTATACCTTACTAATAATACACCAAGAAGTTAAGATAAACTTTATAGCTTAGAATGAGTAAAATAAAACAAGTTTTAATTAGGAAAGTTTATTACAAAAAAGAATACAAAAAGTATACGTCAATTTAAACACCTACATCTTTACAAATATGTATATCCAGAGATAACGTCACATAACAAAATGGACGACACACAGATCCATTAACTTGACTGTCAAGGTCAACAAGCGGTCAGCGTTTTGGTATTGGTTTAAAAATATATTTAACCTTATATTATTTCAACTTATTACGCTATTAATTAATAATATTAAGATATTATGTGCCTCCTTGATAACTCTTATGACATCCACGCGGAAGAAAGGAGATCGTAAACTATTATACCGATAGAATCTTCGTAAAAAAATGCTTAAATACCAATGAAATATTTTTTTGGCCACAGATGCAAAACAAATGGCGCTGATGACTGGTGTTATAATTAAGTTTATTCGTAATTTTATACAATATCTATAGTTAAAAGGGCATATTGTTCAAAAATGAAATTATAAAATTGAAATTGTTTTATTTTGTTTCTTACTCATAAATAGAACTTTTGATTTATGTGAAAGCATATTTTCTTTTGCACTGTACATGCTTTGTGAAGCAGTAAACCAGAATACAGTTATGATTGCATATAATTCCTACGTGACCGTAACTCATGTTATGGTATTATATTTTAAGGAATTAATGGATAAAGATTTCAAGTAATAGAGCCTAGAAAAAATTTATAAGGGCTATCTGTCAATAAAACCCACTGACACTTGTAAGCAATATTTCCAAAACATAAGAATACTGCCATGTCCGTGTCTATGCATCTATGTTGTATTCGTTACACGAATGAAAATATGTTTAGATTCCTGAGAGTGCAAGAAAAAGAAACCAGGTTTTACTCGGCACTCATTCACACAGTTCAGTAAAAGCATATTTAATATGGCAACCATTATGTATAATAAATTACTGAGAGAACTAGTAACAGGGACCCTTAGTGCGGCTTATTAAGGCCAAACTAAAGGAATTCCTAATTAAAAAAAAATGTTATTATACTGATCAACGACTAACAATTGATAAAATGAAATAATCTTCGATTAATTTATATATGTGAATTGTATGGTAATATGTATAAAAATATGATATGTATTTAACAATAATTGACATATTTTATAATTTTGAATTGAATTGGACGTTGTTTTCTCACATGTCTTACGTTTTAAAAATTTAATTTTAATTTTAATGTATTAATTTCCTCCTTTTTATTTTATAATTGAAAGTTTCAAATTATTATTAACAAATTAGTAATTATATTATTTAACTATCTGAAATTTCGTAATATTTATGTGCCTATTTGATTAAAACATTGTACACAAATTTTCATGGACATCTGTATATAATCACATGTTTTGAGCAAATAAATCGAATTGAGTTGAATTAGAAATAAATAAAAAGTAGTACTTTCCAGAATATTTTTTTAATAAGTAACTGACTAAACAACAGGATTATTGTATTTTTTAAATATTTTACAATTCGTAAATAGACCGCAAATAGGCGATTGCTTGATTGATCGGAATACGAACTGAGAGATTCGAGTTCGATCTTCAGGATGCTCAAGACTGCTCAAAGTAGCTAAGTTTTTTCCAAATTTATGCATGAACTGTATCGTGGCTTATATACATTAAGAGATGGCGACAGAATCACCACCCAATACAAAATAAGCTCCAGTGAAAATGTGTGGTGAACCCTCTGACTACCCCAGGATAGGAAATGCAAACTGATCAATAAGCCAAGTCTCGGCTTATTATATTTATTTAGTTAATTTCAATGAGCGCATAATAACTTAGTCTCATCGGAAATTAATGCTGCTGGAGTAACACAATGACGTGTTATTGAAATTTGTTACATAACATAAACTCTATTCAAAGAAAAATAATGCGTTGTTATTTTGGCAATCCATTAAAGGTTGGAATAATACTAGTCCTTGTACACCGCCTTTAACCTGAACACTGGAAGAATTCCAAAGCTGTTACACTTCAACAACATCTAGAAACTCTTTATTACACAACATTCAGAAATTAAACAACATCTAGACATTCTAATTTCAGATGTTACATAATCTACATTATCCATAACGGTCTGTAAAAGTCCGTTGACGTTATGGGCGCATTCCCCTGCAAGGGAGGATTCGCGGTAATCGTAACCAACTTTGCACCTTAAAGGCTGCCCGTCATGTGCGCGACTACTGAAACACTCTTTGCCCGTCATCGATCTGTGTATTTTGGTCTAGCGTTCTTGTTTTCAGATAGTTTGCCTCCATCGGTCTGAAGCTATTGCTATTCTCAAGGCTGACTTTAGTCGCCTCTTACGACACCCACGGAGAGGTTTTTTTTTTTGATATCCGTTGAGTAAAAAGGTGAAAAGAAGAAAGAAAACCAGTGTCGTGGACACTAATTCTGTGAATGAAAGCAGAGGACCTCGACTTGTCTGGGGAGGACACCCACGGAGAGGTGAAGAGGGAGGATATTAAGTTAATATATCGCACCGTGTCTTAGAATTCCATAAAATTCTTAGTCGGCAATTAGAGATCCGTTGGTTCCGTTGTTGCTTACAATCTACATATATTCAATTGTACCCTGATTACACAGAAAATATTTGTGTATATTATATATTTACTATTTATAATCCATGGAAATCAATCCTCTTATCTATTTAATTTGCTTGTATGTGTTATTATTATTTGTGCAATTTAAATAGCATTGTAGAAGGGTCATTGTAAGCGTGCTCGTAACGACTCTCTGCCAGCCCTTTCGTACGCACAGCCGCGCAAAAATTAGAAAAATCTTTATAAGATAAATTGAGCACTGTATATCAAGTAAACAATAATTAATCCATCTTACATTTTCTTAAATATTATTTTGTATGAAAAACATTGAAAGAAAAAACCGATTTGAATAAAATTTGTGGTATGTCGGGGTGTCTAATTTTATATGTGGGTGTTGGGAACGCCTTTTTTTATGAGCTTCAGAGATCGATGAACTGCACTCCTAATTTATCAGTAGAATAGTATTTTTTTTTTAAACTTGACACATACAATATATCAAAAAATCTGTCTTTATAAGATAAATTGAGCACTGTATATCAAGTAAACAATAATTAATCCATCTTACATTTTCTTAAATATTATTTTGTATGAAAAACATTGAAAGAAAAAACCGATTTGAATAAAATTTGTGGTATGTCGGGGTGTCTAATTTTATATGTGGGTGTTGGGAACGCCTTTTTTTATGAGCTTCAGAGATCGATGAACTGCACTCCTAATTTATCAGTAGAATAGTATTTTTTTTTTAAACTTGACACATACAATATATCAAAAAAATCTGTTATAAAATGAAATGATTTTTTTGCATTATTAATGAAATGAGCATTAAGAGTCACACTTGTAATCTAATTCTACTGTATGGTAAATAAATAAATAAATATCTTGATGCAATGCCCAATACAGGAGTAGACAGAGGTCTAGTCTAGATAATTAAGTCTCTTTGACCCTCCTTCCACCGAAGATATTTTCGGGACAATGTGACAGGTGGTGAGCCCGTCGCCGTCTTTGGGTCCAAACCAACGATATAATTCGTACATAAGTTTTTGAAAAACCCATTGGTCCTGTCCGAGCCTGCCACCTGGGGATCGACCCGAGTTCGATCTTTACTGGAAATTCCGACCACCTAACCACACGGCTATCGTGACACAAACTACTGTATGGTCAGCGATTTTTTTTAAATTTCATCAGACTAATCCTACACCAAGTGTAACATCTATACATATAAATAAAATTTAAGTGATAATATATATGGTACTTATTTACTTATTTGTCTGTCTGTCTATGTTCCAAAGTTAGTCTCGGGTTACCTCGACAGCTTTTAATGTTAACTTTAGCGCTATATATTTTTTCGCCATTCGGTCTTCACTCATTCGCTCAACGGGCCCAAACCATCGAAAAATTGAGCACT